>KK351124.1:63633-300403 GCA_000671755.1 Glossina brevipalpis | reverse complement strand
TTTAAGTTTTTTTGACGATTCCAATGACGATACACATTCTCCCGAAGCCTGGCTTAAATTGGAACAAATTGAAAGTGGTGAATTTTACCCATTACCCGCCAAAGCATTCCTGCCAGTAAATCAAAGTTTAATGGACTATAAATGGCAATTCGCAGCTATTCACAGTTATGACGACGACACTGGCAAATGGACGGCTATGAACTTGTCAGACGAACATGTATATGAGGTACCAAAAGTGCAAGCTATGTTTATTATTATTTTTTGTAGAACGTTTGAAGAAAGCAGTGAAAATTCGTAATGAGACAGAAACTGTTATAATGCTTGAAACCATAGTCGATTGCGCAATGTTGCAAAATTTAACAGAATTACGTATTTATCCTAACAAATTGGTAGAGCGACTAATGAGCAGAGGAAAAACGGATCCCACGTTTTTAATACAGAATCTATTTAGTTACAGAAATCTATTTAGTTTTCGAACATTTAATGGCATGCTATGAGTTTGAAAAGTTTGTTAAATAGGTACCCAAAGAGTTTCCAAAATTCACTGGTGACGTAATTCGGAATTCCTTGCCGAAAGCGTTTCCTTCAAAACTCAACGATAGTGAACGCCGCCTCATCAAAAGCTTTAATATAAAACTAAAGCAAAGACGCAAGAGCGTTTTGACATTTTCACTTTATTATACAAAAGGTGGTATAGAAGCCATGCAGAATGTTACTCAAGAATGTAAACATATAGAAACGATAACGTTATTTTTAGTTAATTTTGCAAAGCCTTTGTTTCTAAATGACTTTCTACAAGCTCAAGATCAGAACAGTTCACATGTGTCCAACTATCTTATTGGCTTACAAAAATTTCTGCTGATGCCACAATTGTGTTAAGGGCTTTAGGCAAAGGCTGGCTGGACATCACTTTGGATAAATGGCGTGTATCAAATGTGCAAAATTTCGCGTTTCATTCTGCAAGTAAAATTACGCATGTTTTATTCGAGAAATCTATATCAAATTTCACTCAATTTCTTCGCGATACTTGTATGCAATTTCTTAATATTCCCACTGATTACAAATGGACGAATGATTACATTGAAACTGAGTTCCCGTATCCTAAAGCCATTTTCAGTTTAATGTTTAATATTTAATATTTAATATTGCGTGTCAGATGGTGATGAGAAAGTTGTATTCAACACAAACACGAAGGAATTTCAAACATCAATGAAGGAGATATTCAAAAAGAGTTTAGAAAAGACGAATGCATATATGATATAAAAAATCAGATCATTTCTAAAAGGAATAATCACTTGGCTCAAAAAAAAAACAATTAAAACATCTTTAAAATGCAGCAGAGGAATCAACATTAAAAGCGATGAACCCAATAGAAAAAAGAGAAAAGATTTTGATTCATACAGTTCAAATGTTTCATGAAAATGCAATAAGGATAATAAAGACATATTACAGAAATAAAAGCAACCGTAAACAAAATAGCATCATTAACGTATAATATGAAAACAATAAAAAATGAAATTACTGCATTGAGTATTTGTGATTGTTTGCATCTTTTAGCTATGTTTTTATATGAGATCAAGTGTGTGTACAACTACTCACTTTGAAAATGAAAATTGAAAACTATGAATGAAAATGTTAATAAAATTGAATTGTTTATTAATTAATTTAATTAATTTAAAAAAAAATTGAACTCCAATAATCTATCAGATCGATCCTTTTCGATACTAGATGATAACTAGCTCAATAAATGCGGAAGTTTTTATAGATATATCTGCTGTGCTTTATGAGTAATAAGCAAAAAATAGGCGTTTGGAAGCTGACCTCTTTGCAACAACAATAATTTATTTATTTCCTAACAACTTCTTCACTACAAAATTGTAAAGAAAACTCGAAATATTTACTTTGCCCACCCATCGGATATATCCGTGCATGTAAACAAAAGTATAAATAAATACCTTTCGTATGAAACATTTACACATTTTCAACCAATTCTGCCTTTTCCTCATTTTGATATATTGGAGAATCTTTCTCTTTCATTAGCTCTTTTTTAACTTTCTCCACATTTGCGGTCAATATCGCTACAGACTAAAAAAAACCCCGCAAAGTACCGGTGCGACGCAGTGATAATGTTGTAGTAGAACGTAATAATGCAATACCGCCACCCCCCGCCACCCTTCATTCCAAGAGTTCTATCATGTCGGACAACATTGTACCCAACAATTTGACAAAAACCGTCATCAACATGTGGTCTGAACCAGGTTTCAGTTATACAAATAACTTCAGCTTTTAAAAACAGATAACTTAAGTACAATCTAAAAACTGTATTTAAGTTACGGTGCTCATTACGACCTCTTCAAAATTGCTCTAGACAAATACAGGCACTGGTATCGTTATACTAAATTGAACTTTTGTCAATGATTTTCATTTCTAATATACAATGAACAATAAAATAAACAATTAAATGAAAATACCTTTCCAACTTATTAACATTTTCATTCATGTAAATGCATATATCATATTTATATATTTGCATAGATGCAGAGACACTATTCAATCTAAAATTTGCTCCTAATCTCTATATACTCACAGACGAGCTAATAGAAGAATTGTATTTGGAATGTGACGAGCTTATGCAAAAATGTTACTCGAAAGCGATAATACCGCTAATCTCTTATTTGCATAAATATGATCGTTTCATAAATTTCTATTTGCTTAATATTCAACAATATATGTATGTAAAATTACAAAGCGGCAAAGAAGGCTTCGACGCAAGTGAAAGCGGATATTTTAGAACACAAACGTATGAAAGAGGAACTGCGTGCAATATTACCACCTACCATAACTATCGGTCCTTTTTTGGTTATAATCGACCCTATGAAGCAATATATGATACGGAAAAGAATAGAAATTGTTAAGAAAATATTTGAATATTATGTGGACCGTATGTATGATATTAACGAACAATTGATAGAACGATGTATGGAGGTCTATAACAAAATACATGAACGACCGCAAAGTATAGAACATCTGTATGATATACGAGAATTTGCTCAAATAGTGCCCGAAGTAGTGGACCAAGTGAGAGCCGATATACAAGTTATGGTGTTGATATGATATGCTAGATTCTTTTTTCTACAATTTACCTGATCACCAATTTGCCATGAAATGGGAAGGTTTTGCTTGGCCAAAAAACATATTAGATGGTTTATCCACATTAAGAGAAAAGCAAAAAGCCGACGTTGAAGATTTCAAGAGACTAAGTGAATGCATAGGATTCGAGGAACGCTTAGAATCATTAAACGATGAAGTTCAGACCTTCTTTCTAATGTTTAATCCAGGAAGGGTATTGGAAACAGCTAATGAGGTAAGCAAATGACAACCTATGAAAAACACAAGTTAAAAATTTTCTCCATTCCAATTACAGATTAAAAAAATTTGGCGGACTATTCAGGATTTGGAAAAAATGGGTCAAACTCTAAGCCTTCGGCAAGAACTTTTCGAGTTAGAGCCATTGTCATTGGAATTTCCAAATAGTATTATTGCGAGTTGTTCCTCATATAAAAACCTTCGATGCAGTTGTCTAGATTTAGTCAAACTAGAAGAAGCTACTATTGGCAATCCGTTAGTTAACGTCGAAGTGGATGATGTTTGGAAGTCCTTGGAAACTGTAAAAACCTCGCTAGAAAAATCGTTAATAGTATTTGAAGAAAAACTGGAATTACAAGATGTAGCCACTCACTATTTAGCCCAACTGGAGACTTTTATACCTAAGGTCAGGGCCATCGAAGATGTGAAAAATGAAAATTGGCCGTTCCAACATTGGCAAGAATTAGCTAATCGTTCTGATCTGGATATTAAATACTCCCTGGCTATAAATTTTCAATATCTTATACGCAAGGGTATAATGGATCATTTGGAATTGGTCCATGAAATTTCAGAGAAAGCTGAAAATGAAGCAGATGCAATACGTAGAGCGGCAGAAGAAGAGGAACGACGCAAAGAAGAAGAACAACAAGCTTTGATACTACGCAAGGCAATGCGTGAATGTCGTACGGACATCTTGTAATAAATTGCATTTTTCAATTAATTTTTTTTCTTTTTTGTCTTTTTTACTCATATAATTGCGCTATATTTACAATAAATATGTTTTAAATCGTTTTCCTTATATTCAGAATAACTTTTGCAGACATTTATTTCACTAAAAGGTACAAGTTTAAAGAAAATAATGCTTCTGCCAAGAAATTAAGCAAAAACGAACTTACAAAAATCAATATATTCCATATGTACCATTATATTTAAAATCTATCAGCTTCAAACTTGCACAAGCTGTGTTCTGTATTGCAGAAAGCAGTATAATGCGGTATTTTCAAATTTCCTTAATTTTTTATCAAAGATTTGGTAACTCCTCTTCAACTTGCCATTATTTACAAATGTAAATGCTATCAGCTTATTGCTAGATTTCATTGAATATCATAAAGAAGAAGCAATGTGCCGAAGAAATTGAACCGGTTTCTTAAACGTTGAAGCAAAATAAAAAAACAAAAAAACTAAAAAAAAAGAAGAAAAATATGAGTTTAAACGATGGTATATGGAGTGAATATAAATTTATCCAGAAGAGGTGACAAAGGTATAAAGAGACATTTTTTTTCATTCTAGACGCTTTTGCAACTACAGAAGAATCCAAATTGGTGGAGTTAAGTAAATCTACAGAAGTCGGTAGCTCTATAGGAAAATATTTAAGCGTATCGGAGAATGAGGAAACATTCAAGGGAATTACGCAAAGTTCCTCAACAACGCTAGAGAATACCTCAAGCGAATACGAAGAAAGCGTAATAGCTTTAGACGACGATGATGAAGACAATAGTAGTTTGCAAAAGGTGGGAGATGAAAAAACGTTTTCTCATTCGGAACTGTTGACCCAACCTAGCGAACAAACGGCGAACGGATGTCTTAACCAAAGTAATGAAAGACAAGTAGATGACTGCAGGAAAAGAAATGGAAAAAACGTTGGCGAAGATTCGAGTGTTAATCATAATTCTAATGGGAAGGCTCAACTAGTAGACGAAAGTAGTCAAAAGCCAATTAGCGTTTCTACAAATGCTAATGGGAACATTGAAAAAAGAGAAAAAGATAATGAATGCAAAACAGATGAAAGTCATCCAATTAACATTGGAGATGGCGAAACGCTAGTAGAGGATATGGTGCCTGACGAAGAAAATATTTCTATAACGAATGAAAACGGAACTATGCAAGTGGAAGAACTTGGTTGTGATTCTCAAATTGTTGGGAACGACTTTGATATGCAAGAAGAGCTTACCTTATTTCAATCTTCTTTAATAGAGTTGGGAAGACGATTGTGGACTTCCACAGATCAAAAACAACAACGCTATACCAAAGGGTGCCTCTGGTCACCTGATGGCACCTGTCTCCTAGTCCCAATTAATTTAGATGGTATGGCTTTGCTCAAGTCTTTTATAGAAATACTTTCGTACCTTTTTTCTTTAAGGAATGCATGTTTTAGAATTGCCGCCAGATTTGTATAATGCTAGACAAGTAAATTCTGAACGGTCTTTAAGTGGTTTGCCTACGGCAGTCCACATCAAAGAAGGAGGGACTGTATATGACTACGCCTGGTATCCATTTATGCATAGCTCAGATCCCGCTACTTGCTGGTAAATTGAGAAACTGCTAACGTTAATTAAATAAATGAAATTCATTCATAAAAAATAGCTGGCTAGCTAGTCGTCAACATGAGCCAATTCATATGTGGGATGCATTCACAGGCGAACTGCGGTGTACCTATCGAGGATATGATAATGTTGACGAAATCGAGGCGGCAATTTCTCTGCTTTTCAGTAATGATGGACAAAAAGTTATAGGCGGTTATAAAAAATCCATTAAAATCTTCGATACAAACACGTAGGTGTTAGAAGTACTCGGACTCTACATTATAAGATTAATATATTATATTCATTAGTCCTGGTCGTGAATTCAATAGTGTCGCAGTAAAGCAGCCAGTTTCCTGTTTTGCAGTAACGGCTGAAAATGATTGCTGTGTTTCCACGGGCTCGTGGAACAGTCATATATACCACTACGACTTACGAGCACCTAAGCTTGGCCCCTTGTTTGTTTTGGGTGGCCATACTGGTGCTATTACATGGTTGAAGTATACTACAACAAACGATAGCAATTGGTATTTATTCAGTGGGGCTCGAAAAGATAGCAATATACTGCAATGGGATATGCGCAATTATACACAACCTTTGTGCGCTTTTAAACGTAATGTCAGCACAAATCAACGCATATATTTTGACTTGGATCCTTTAAAAAGCGAATGGCTAATAAGTGGGGACACAACGGGTTTACTGAAGATATGGAATTTGGAAAATCCCGCGAAAAAAGCACAGGTGTGTTGCCTTCAAAAACTTTTAACTCTAAGAAAAAACTGAATTTTTCAATTTATAGCTACCTCTTCACTCTGATTGCTGCAATGGTGTCAATTTCCATCCATCACTCCCTGTAGTAGCTACCTCCTCCGGCCAGTATCATATTGTCGACGAAGTAGAAGATGAAATAAAAACTAAAAAGGAAGTTGAACAAACTGAAAAGTTTGTAGAGTATGAAAATTCTGTTATATTGTTATGGGCAGGACCTGTAGAACCTTCAAAGTAACAATTTTTTTCTGTAAGCCGCAACTTTGAATTGATTAATGTAATATGTGGCATATATTAAATACTAAAGTAATACAAAAATTAGTTATTTCCTTATAATTATTTTTGAAATAGATTCAGTGGAAATTGTTTAGAATCTCTTCAAGAACTCCTCTGCACAGGTTCGTGCGCGAGCATTAACGGCCAACTTCATTTCACTAATTTCTTTATCGATCTCTTCCATGAAACTAATGACAAAGTCCACCAACTTGTGCTTATACATTTGCTCTGTGTGGAAGTTGGTTATCAAAAAGCTTATATCGTAACTGTCAATTGGTTTACGCCTTAGAATAATAAAAGATTCCGCTCGACGCATCATAAATCTGGTGAATTTATGGCATAATATTTTCTCAATTTCATCGGCTTGCTTAACAGCGATGCTAACACGCACTGAGTTGATCGAGGGTTCAATGAGGACGCGTTCACGTTCATTACGTGAAATCACTATCGGTGTTAGAATCAGTTCTTTGGAAGAGCAGACTTCCACTTCTGGTTTATTGTGACGTTCCACTACTTGGGAAGGAAAGTCTTGCAAACACATTGCTGCTGTTAGGGAATGACGTACGGCAGTTAAATATAATTTAAGGGTAGCAGCCATCGTACTTTAAATACTTTTTTAATTGTAAAAAAATATATGATTCACCTCACTTTTTTGGTTGCAAAACAGCAGAAAACTAAGCCAAACGCCACCCAAAACATCAAATGACGTATCGCGGAGAGAAGTTTTCAACCTTATAAAAATGTTCTCTTTCCAATTTGTTTCACTAACGCAATATTCAAAAATACGCAACTTGTGCAAAGTTTTCGTTTGCAAAATAATTTCGATAGCCTTTGTAAATGTGATAATATCCATGCGTTTCTTTAGAAAACCTAGAACAGTAGGAAGAGTGAAAAATCGTAAACATTAAAACAATTCTAAAGATTTTCCCTATTACAACTTTTTAACAAAAAATTTGAACTATTTAGCCATGCCATTTTTTCAAATTAGCTATTGCTGCTATTTTGTATTTCTCTAAAAAGTGTATTTTAGTGTAAACGCGTTTTTTCCTAATTTATTCTGCTTTCTTTTTTGGTATCTACTGTAAATAGTTAGCTTGTGCGGCCTCTTCATACTCTTGAGCTAAACAATCGATACCATCTCGTGAATTATCCAATTCAGATAGATCTTCTCTGAACATCTCTTCACGACGAAATTGCTCCACAAAAGCACTCCTTTTGCATAGTTTATCATATTGAGCCAAGGCACGATTGAAAAGTGAGGTAATGCTTGTATGATTAGCTATCATGAGACCGGAAACCTTATGATTGCTTTGAACATATGGAGAGCTTCGAGACAATGCTACCTCAATGATTTTCATTTCTAATATGCAATAAACAATACAATAAACAATTAAATGTAAATGCCTTTTCAATTTATTAACATTTTCATTCATGATTTTACAATTTTCAATCTAAAAATTGTATTTTAGTTACTGTGCTTATTACGACCTCTTCAAAATTGTTGTAGACAATTGCAGGCGCAGTTATACTTATACTAAATTTAACTTTTACCAATGATTTTCATTTCTAATGTACAATAAACAATACAATAAACAATTAAATGTAAATGCCTTTTCAATTTATTAACATTTTCATTCATGATTTTACAAATTTTAAATCTAAAAACTGTATTGCGCCAGTTTACGCTCGCGAATACGTTGCAGAGATTTATGAACCTGGGTAGGATCTACTTCGCCCTGTAAGTATTTAAAATGTTTTAATAATTCTGTAATATTTCTTTTAGCTTCCTATGCACTTGTATGATATTTAGCATGGATATATAACAATGATGGCTGGTTTTATCGGGTCCTGAAGAAAACATCATATTTTTTGGCTGTAAAACCCGGCGTGACATCCAATACTGTGGTCTTAGGTATATTCACAGTAGACTAAAAAATGGTGTATATATATTAACACATAATTGAATTGAAAATTTTTAATTCGTTACATCATTATCCGTTGTTAACGGTGTGTAACCACTGGTCATTAGGAAATGCAAATTCGGTATAGGTATTAAAGGAGCTACCAAACCTATTATATTATTATTCATGTACGAGGGATATCTTAAGGTAGCTGTGCTCACTGACGGTGTTGATTTGAACAAAAGTGGGATTTTCTATTCGTAAACGATCAATCGCTATTCGATTTAAAGCAGTATACTACTACGCAATCGGCAGAATTGGTTAATCTTTTGAGATTAAGTAAAGCATTATACGATTGAACCACCACATCGCTTATTTCATCTTGATTCGGAAACACACTATACGTTTGCAATAACTTTTTGGGAAAACGGTCTGACAATCGCTCCTGCATATATGAACCCATACCAAACCATCCAATGAATCACTACCATCTGCTTCACGATCTATTATGTCGAAAACTTTTTCCTGCAATTTTTCACCTTGACTAAAACCAGAAGAGAGGCAATTTTAATAAAAGGCTCCTAAAGGCTAATTAAAGGCTCCTACCTTAGCGTAGCTTGAAGACATTATTGTATTGATAACACGCGGTTCCAAGTCTAATAAAACAGCTCGCGGTATATAATGGTTATCATCTGCTTGATAAAAAAAACATCCTTTCGATCCACTCCATCAGTGGCGAATTGTTCCAGTACGCCATTTGTAGATATTCCATGTTCCAAACACAAGCGTTTCTAAAATTAAAACCAACTAAAGTTGATGGTTAACAAAAAAATGAAATTATTAATAGAACATAAAATGAAATTATTAATAGAATATTTAAAAAGAGGAAGGAATATCTCACAAAAAACTAATTCGCTCAAAAGATATTGAAATATAAACTCTTTACTTTGATTTCCACGCTATCCTAATTGTAAGGCTATAATTTCGCTGGGCATTTCTGATTTTTTTTACTGACTGAATGTACTTTAAAGACGAAAACAATTGTACAAGTAAATTTTGTGACTGTCTTTTAATAGAGATTACCGTTAGTTTTCTAATATAATGAGATAGAGATATTTACAAAAAGAAGATGAAGTCATTCCATTCTTCAGAGTTGCATTATTTTACAATTAAAAGTAAAAGTAATTGTAAATTAAGTTTTTATACAAAGTGGACTATTATCCATTTTTAGTTTATTCACCATCGAAGCAACAGAGTCTATTCGTTCCGTCAAAACATTTACAACCATACAACTGTAGATAGTACCGAAATTATATTTTTTTAAATGCAATTTTTTTACTTGTTTTTATACATTTTGTTTTTAATTATGTACGGTATAGTAGAGGTGCAGACTTCTTCCTTTTGAAAAGAAGCAATGTTATGATTTTTTCAACCTACATGCCAATAACGCTTTTTCTTCTACTACTCACTAATTAATCGCGTAAGTATACTAGATTTCCATCTTTCTTTGGTATACTAAGAAGTAAATTTTACTGACACCATAAAACGTACACTATATACCATAAAATGTATTCTGATTCAGTGTGAGATCCTGAATCGATTTAATCCTTTCCGTCAGTTTGTCTTTCGCCGGAAGGGTAGATATAAAAACTTGAATTTTATACAGTGAAAATGAACATTTTGATACATTTTACCAATTTTATTTATTTTTATTCGCCTACAGGTCATTGGCACGAATTTGAAATTATAATAGAGATATTTTTCTCACACTCTATAAAAATTCGAAAAGAATTTGATAAAAAGAAACAAAAAAGTAAAAGCGAATGCGTACTATATCTATTGTTCTATTTTCATTTAGATTTTTTTTCATAAGCTAAGTGTTTTTTCTATATTTTATTTTATATTTTTTGTCGGTGTGATGGCATTTTCAATAAAACAAAAAGTTCGTATCAATTATAAATCTTTGTAAATTATATAGAATGGAACAATTCAATGTACAATCCCGTTTGTTGCGAATTCTATAAGATGCGGTAAACCTTCGAAATGGCGAGTTTTAAATGATTGTCTTCGGTCAAGTATTACTTTTTCATTTCTTTATTATAAAATGTAATCGCAATTATTTCCATAATTTATAAATGTACCCTATAGAACTCAGTAGGTCTAAATTTTAATACAAATGTTCCACAAATATAAGGCTAAATGAACATTTAATAGAAAATTCAAATCAAGTCCCTCAAGTCAAATGTATCTTTCCTACTTGCTTTATTTCATGCATTTTCAAGATTTATTTTATTATGATATATTTATTAACAATTTACAGTAACAATAAAAATATATTTTTTCAACAATGTTCCGAAGAAAAAATATAAATTTTATACACATGCAGGCACATATACGGTATAAGTTAAAAGTTAAAAAACAAATTTTTTCCATTTTAAGCTGGAAATTTAGAATTCTTGGCGATTAGCAGAAGCTTCATGCTTGTTGTTTTTTTGAAGCATTTCGGTGGATGCAGTTTTTCTTCTTTCTTAACAATATTTCCGTCCACGTAAAGGAGTTAAATCACAGGACAAATTTCGAGAGTTTTTTTTATCACAACTAATAAAAGTGGATATATTTGAAGATTTTATTATTGTGGCAAATAGGTAAACAGACTTTTTCAAGCTACGAATATCTCCTGTTTGCTTCGATAGAATTTTGCCTTGTTTCAGACATTTCTGAGTTAAATGAGATTGTAAGACCCCATGAGCAATTTACATTTCGGCAGCGTTCAACAATGTCTCAATTTGTAAAGTTTTTATATTATTTTCAGTATTTAGCCTAAGCGATACGATATTAACGCCAATTGCTTTTGACCAATTGTTGGAGAAATGTAGCAGTTTATAAATGATTTATTGAATTTGGACATTATTATAAACTGACCGACTGTAAAACAGTCCTTTACGTAGCTATATCTATACAATGCCTCTACATAATCTTTGTCATTCGTATTATAAGATAGGATGCTTTTGTTTATATGTTCAGTCGTATTAAAAGCTTAACTGTATTTGCTACTATCTATAAGAAACGAGGCCAAATCGATATGGATCTTTATGAAAAGTAGCTTGTTTGCATTCAAATTTCCATTAGATACCAAAGCTTCTTCTACCAAGTGCACTGCCTAATCGGGCTCTGACCAATCTTATGAGCAAGTCTTAGAATTATTTCAGTTAACGACTCAGCAATTGCGGCTGATGTTAAGTTCAAAACATGATCTTTACCACGTGTACCGAAGAGGGTTCTTCAACTCATATCTTCAGCTAATTTAAAAGCCAGCTTTAAATAATTCATAGCCTCCGACAGTTCTAAAGAAGAAGAAAAGTTAATCATTTGTAATAAGGTTCGCAAAAAAAAAGGATTTTACTTGCCTGTTTTGGCAACAAATTGATCGTATTTTTGGAATTTCATAGGGTCATAGGGTCGCTTCCAATCCAGTTGGACATTTCATAAAATTTTCTCAAATATTTGCTATAATTCTGAAAACTTCACACTTTACCTAATAAAATGCCTTACGAAACTTCTCGCGTATAAGCATGCCATGAGCATAGTAGGCGACAATTTTTCGGTCATCTTGCATTTATCCTATAAACGCAAGAGAAATTCGGGTTTGGTAAAGACCCGAACAGAAATCAAAGCATTACGAAAACGTTCCCTTTCCTTTACTACCAACGTATTAAAATGTTTAGCTGTAGTGAAGCAAACATCTTCGAGTAATTCTTGCATTAGAACAGCGTAAATTGGACAAGTAAGTCTACGACATTCTTTGTAATTTGGTAAAGATATTTTGGCACGAAAATCTTTCTTATCAGCGTTAGAACATCCGACTTCCAATATAGGTGTTCTTAGGTGCAATATAATGTAATCGCACCAATATTTACGCGTGTGAATAATTATTATAATTACCAGAAAGGACTGAAGAAAAATCAAACAAAAAAAAAAAAGTAAAAACAGAAACTGAAATTGATTACTAAACAAGTAATAAAGTTATATACTGCTGGGAGAGTATTTGATATTTGGCGATGTCTATTGAATATATATTGATGATATCCTGAAACTAACGGATTTCAAAGTGTTGTCTTAAAAGTAAATGCATCGCGATTAGTGAAGTAAAACCGTTTCTACACTCAGTTTCTTTTAGAAGTTTTGCACCGGAGTTAAGATTAATGCTTTCCTTGAAGTTTAATTTATTGCTTTTTTGCTTCTTATGAGCAAATACCGTCTGTTTTCAAACTTTTACTGTATTAGTCAGTTTTATATATATAAATCTTCAATTTTTCTTCGCAATTTTTCATGCTAGGCACGCAGGCATAAATAAATCAATTTAGAATGTTTAGAAAATTTTATTGTCTGGTTTAGAAAGAAACAATATATAGAAATGAAACAATAAAGAATTAAATTTAAATACATATTAAATTTATTTACATTTTCATTCATGATTTCCAATTTTTCATTTCAAACGAGGCATTGTAGTTAAAGAATAAACAGGCTACCTCTTCACAACTGTTCTAGACGAAGACACGCACTCGTTTAATTTCACAAAATTCCCGTAAATGTATCATTTATGAATTCTTTTTATCTCTAAAATGTTAGAAATGAAACAATAAAGAATTAAATTTAAATATATTTTACATTTATTAACATTTTCATTCACGATTTTCAATTTTTCATTTAATTTTAATTTTTTATTGTTTAATTTCTAACATTTTAGAGATAAAAAGAATTCATAAATGATAAATGTATGGGATAATCGATGATTGTTTTAAGTGGTACGAAAGAAATTTATTTTCCGGTGGTGGATAAAATATCAAGAAACTTATCTTACTTTCACATAAATGATGATTCTTTCTGTTTTCACCACATTTTTGCAAAGTAATACGAAGTGATATGGAAAATGGATACAAAAGGATAAGAAACTTGTATTCATTATATTCGCTTTAAAAAAAATATTTCTTGAATGCGGACGCAACAGTTGCTCGATTGAATCTCTTAGCTAGTCTTGAAAAATTTCCGATTGTACATCAACATCTTTTATAAATCAAAAATTATGGAACGTGTTTGTAAGTGCATCCTATTCTATCCTTTTGTCTGTCACAAGAAATGACAATTTTAAACTAACCAAATTATGTATAGTACATATTTGTGGGTGTTATAAAAAAAGAGCAAATAGGCAAATTTTTTATATCCATATTCTGTATATATTTTGAAGACCTTATAACAATTTTTATCTGAACAGTAACTGATGGTAGTAGCTGGCTATTTAAATACCTTCCTGTCTGACTAACTGATCAACTGATTGTTTACCTTGTGTCTACTTGTGGGAAAGTTTTGTTGTTGAAATTATCGCGAAAGATTTGTGGCCGCTGGTTTCACTTGTAACTTTTAAATCAGCTTTGGAAGTAAGTGTGATTAATTCACTGGTACTAACTAGTAAATCGAACAAATTCGAACAAAAAAAAAAAGAAAAGAAAATATTTCAATTTATTTTTATGGCTAGCCTAAAACCAAAGCATAAAAAAACAAAAAAATTGATAATGATCTGAAAATAAATTTAGATGTTCGTTTATAAGTATTTTTCACAAATGATTATATAAGATTGGTTTTCAGTAAATTGCAGTTATTTTCTTCGTAACAGTAGTAGCAGTTTGGAAAATGTAATAATAATTAATAAAAAATTTTCTTTCGTATTATTGTTCTTTGTTAATAACTTTTCAAATTGTTTAAGAGATATTATTACTTTATTATTGTGTTTATTTCAATTGCAATAAATCAGTAAAGTTATGGTATAAGTGAACCACCATCAAACACTAATTATTTATATGTTTAGTTATTTCCTTCCTTTTTATTTTTAGGTAAATTCCTTATTCTTAAAAATATAAACAATATATTATGCCATAGCCATAGCCAAGATCTACCGCTTTTGTTTATATATTTTAAGATACATTAGGACAAGAAAAACAGATAAAAAAAAATTATGAAATATTTTATAAATTAACTGTTTTTATAACAAATTTCTATTGTAATCAAAAGAAGTTGACCATAAATTAAAATAGACAAAATGAAACGATATTTGCCAAAGTAATAAATCGATATTTAACAATTTGACACCAACCTCCTGCAAGGTTCACACATACACACACACTTTAGACAAAAAGCCGAATTGTAATAATAGTAATAATAATAGCGACAAAAGGCTAAAATGGTAACAAAGAACTGATTGGTCAATTCTAAGATTTATAAGCGGAACGTTGGAAATGTATTGAAATAAAAAATAAATAAATGAAAATCCAAAAAAATATATAATAAAATCATGCATTTTTATTACGAGTGCATGTTAAAGTTTTCTTTGTTTGCTTACTTTTTCTCCTTTAATTTTTTTCATTTTTTATATACAAAAGAAAGGCATATTAAATTTATCAAATCTTTGTAACACCTATAGAAGTATACTGCGTATCGAAGATTCAATCTATATAAATATAGAGATAGGAAAAGCAGAGACAATAAGTCTTAAACGGATTTATTAATCTGCAAGGAAGACGTTTTGCTTTATAATAAAAAAGAAAACAGGAAGGATAAGTATTGGCTGAAGCTAGCCCAGTCCAATGTACCCAGTATAGATTACGAACGTTTCGTATAAACGATTTATTTTTCGACTGAATTGTTAATAGCGTAGATTTTATTAACAATTTTTATTTTTAATTTCAAAATTCGTTCTCTTCGTATGTTCGTATTTTTCTTCTTTTTGCATATCTTCTGCGTATAAACGTTTCGAAAATCACAGATACTATATTCCCTTCTGTTATGGCTGTTAATCCTTTAACATGCGCGATTTCCTGGGATAGTTTTGCTGATCACTTTATATTTTAGATTTTAGGGGTTTTTCGTCAATCTTTTCGTTAAGCGCGAACAGTATAAAGTCTACCACAAATAAAATATTTAAGAAAATTGTTTTTCTCGAAGATTTTTATGCAGAATTATTTTAGAATTATACGATTTTCGCAACAATGTACAAAAAAGTTTGTGCGATTTCATCGGCTAAAGCTTTACGCATAAGAGTAAGTTCTTCGTTAAAGTAAATTAGATAAATTGTTTTTCATTGATATCTTTCCGCCTACTTGTATTGTTGCTGCTTAATAATTACTATTTACGATGTTGTTGTTTTCAAAGTTGATTTTAAATTTTTCATTTTGAACGTCATTAGTTTAAGTTTGAAAGTCTGCGTTTTAGCAAAATCTCGCCCGCAATTAGCGAAAAACTACCCTTTAATGTTGTCTGTCTAATAAATTTACCTACATGCTATTAAGTGTGTTAATAATATACACACATTATTGAAATACTTACACATGTTTATTACTTGTTATGTACGAGTGTTGGCTGCGCTCTGGGTTATATTACATGGGCGCGTGTAAGTTATACTTTGTATACGTTTTCCTTTTTGCCATATAGAATGAGTTCAGTTCCATAATGGAAATTATTTGAGTTAATAGATTGCAAAACAAGAAATTTTAGAAATTTTGTATTTATCATCACATCGTAACACATCATTAGAAAAAAAAGAGGAAAAAATAAATTTCTTTCTTAACGACTGATTGCATATATATATGTTTGATTAATATGAGTAAAAACGATAAATTTCTGTGTGTGAGACTTTTGAAGACATGATTCGACTTCAAAATTTTGTGCGAAATATTGAAGCTGATCATTGCTTTTCCATCATTTTGACAGCACAAGCATTCCGTTTTTTGAAAGAAACCATAAATTGAGTCATTTTTGAATGCCATATTAAGAATCGAAGCTTTGCTTGTTCGGAATAAATAGTAGAAATAGAAGAAATAATCTCTGATAAATTTGCAACGTTTTAGAAAATTCGTTTTCTATGACCCCAATTCTTATCATGTTGATAAATCACTTAATCGTATCTTTTCTCACATCGTAAACCCTCTATATATTTAAAGTTTGGTTCCATTCTATTACTACTTATTGGCGAGTCATTGCAAGTGCTGGTAGGGTGTGCTCAAGGATTCGGTCTAAACTATGTATATAAATTCTCTTTGGCTTTTTTCTTACTGACGTTTACTTGTGGTCAAAGTTTATTTTGCTCAAATATCTTGTATATACAAAAAGAAAAAAAAACAGGTCTTTATTCTCTGGCTATTGTCTGCTTCTAAGTATTATGCATTTTTTGATTGAATTCGTGAAAAATATAAGAATATATTGGCATGAAAACAATTTTATTATTATATTTTTTTATAACCTCTGGTGGTCACTGACCAAAGGGTGACTCACAAAAATATAAATGGGTCAAATCACATTCTATTAGCGTTTTTTCTTCCGTCTAATAAATATAAAATTACAAAAAAAAAAAACAAAAGAAAAAATAATGAAAAAAATATCAATGTATGTCTGGCTGTAAGGTTCGAATTTGTAGGTTATTATAAAAAAAAAAAAATTGAAATTTTTTGTATTTTCTTCGCATATAGAAAGTTAACTATAAACTTTTACAATTTTTTGGTAATGTCTACTTGCAAAATTAAATATTATTTTATTTTTTATTTATATTTTTTTTTATTTTCATTTCGATATTTTCATTTAATTTTAATTTTCTTTATTGAAAAAAGTAATGATCGTTAGTGCTTACATTTGAGGGATTTCGATACTTTCACTTTCTTATTGCCTTAAATGAGCACTTGAAGCACTCTTATAATCTCCTGCTGTTCATTACAAAATATTTACTTACAGTTTGATCTTGCGTTTGTATAAAGATATGGAACTGTTAAATCTATTTAGTTGTCTTTAAAAGATTGTAAAAGTTGACATATTTACTGCTGAAGGACATTGTATGTGATGCGATGTAATACAATATTACATTAATCATATATTAATTCATATGTAAATTATTGTAATCTGAGCAAACTAACTTATATTCGATGATCATTAATATTAATCAACAAATTTTTTCTGTAAATAATTTTTTTAAAATTAAATTTCTTTTACCTACCACCGACGGATGTGTGCGGGTATATTAATATTGTCGGTTTATTTGTAATACTCAGAAGGAAGCATCAGTATATTCAATATGCTTTAAGTATGTATGTCTGCCCATCTAAACATCTGTCCATCTGTCCGCTTTTGTAATGACTGTGATAAACATTCCTATGTCCGTAAAAATGAAGATATCGGCTTCAAATTTGGCGGAAATATTAAAAGGCCTTGCAGGTAGGTTGACTTTGAAAAAACAGAAAAATGATCAAAAGATGCGGCAACATTACAACTCAGAAGACCTCTACTTTTAAGAAAAAGATAGTTGGTCTTTTTACTTATTACTCATAAACCATAGCAGATAGATTTATAAAATATTCAACATTTGTTGACCTAGCTATTCTCTAGTATCAGTATAAAAATGAAAACGATCAACCAAGCTCACGCGATATAATAGAATATTGGAATATTAATTTTTTTATGAAAAACTTTATAATATTAAGAAAAGAACTTCAGAAGCCCGATCAATATTAAGTAGCAAATTCGAAATCTATCTAGATGCATCTGTGCGTCCGCCTACCTATCTCCCTTTCTGTTTATCTTTGTAATGTAGACGAAAACCTTTTTCCCGGCCGCAAAAATTAAGTTGTTTGGATGAAATTTGGCTAAAAGATTGAAAGTACTTTGACATATGTTGGTATTGGAAATATGTGAAATCGGTCACAGGCTACGCTTGTAGCATGAAATAATTTGGAAACAGGTCCGTCATTTTGATGCTTCGCTCACTGTTCATAGACTGCACAATAAAAATCTTCATCATATTCTATAAAAATAGAAAAAATCTGCCAGGCCTACCTATTAAAATTTAGTTTTTTCGATCTTTTTCCAAAATAAAGAGGGAGGGGATAAAAATGATGAAGTGAATGAAGCGAATAAAGTCGAAATGACTGGACTCAAGTGGCCCGATGAATGGCCCGATGAAGCGAATGGCCCGATGAAGTGAATGAAGTGGCCCGATGAAGCGAATAAAGTCAAAATGACTGGACTTAAGTGGCCCGATGAAGTGAATGAAGCGGCCGATAAGATTCGGCAAAGGCAAATATAGTTTTCTTGCTTTTTTTGTTTTTTTCAGGCCAGAATATTATCTTTCGAATGTCGTACGGATATATCGACATAGCTTCTGCCAGTTTACAGGTATATAGGTTAAATAAGAAATAATAAAATTTTCATATTTGGTAACGGCCAGTATGATGACAATAAAACAAAGAGGGTCGATAATTATTTGTTCACGAGCGTCTAAGCGAACGAGTGATTGTACCGCGTACAAGAGCGGAAGACATTAATTAAAAATATGCGATTAAGATTGAAACAAACATATATTTATAAGTTAAAGGCTCTTACGTGCGCTATATCCAAATTTGTTGATCGTTTATTGATTGTTTGATCGAAAAAAAAATCTGCTAAAAAACTGAAATATCGCGCCAATAAATACATTGACCAATTGTTATTAAGAGCATTCAAAAATTTCTTTTGATTGGATTCATAAACGATATTAGAGACTATCATATTTTAATTTAAAATTAAATGTTCATGCGTTTTACAAAATCAACGCCTCGGTTTATTAAGAGCGAGTATGTTGTTTAAGTCTTTTTCTTTTTTTGGAATTCTTTTTTTTGTCATTAAGTTAATTAAGTTTCTTTAAAATAAAATTACAATTATTTTAACGACAATTTACTGAAATTTTGAAATTTTTTAAAGTGCTAAACATCTAAATAATGTGTGTGGGAAGTGCAAACGTAAACATGATTTAACAATGTTGGAAAATAGCTAAATAAGCAGATGTGCTTAATACAACAAAAATGAAAGCACATAACGTTGGTGTTTATTGTAAGCATAAAATTAATGCAAGATTTGACTGGAAATGAAATTTATAAATTATTCAACGGATAAAATTGAATAAATCAAATAAACAAAGAGTTAAAGTTATTTATAACATTATGTTAAAAACAAAAAAAAGAATATTGAGCCTAATAATAATGAAAAACAAAGTTAGTTAATTTCAAATGTCAAAGTGTACATCAATATGAATATATATGAGTGTTAACTAGCTGCAGGCGCAATATTTTTTTAGCTACTTGTTTAAATTGATTCATTTTTATAAAAAATGATTTTATTACAGCTCAATAGCCCTTTTTATTATTAATACATAATAAATTATCATATTTTTATTTTATTTCATTTATTTGCTTATGCACATTTTTTACACCATATAAGCCAACTAAAACCAATTAATTTATTTGATTGCGATTTTTTAGCAATAAAACAACAACAACAACAACAACAACGATCAATGAATATATGTTGGTTCAAAACACTTGTTTGCGAACGTTTAAGGAAATTGGTGTGCTAGTGGTTCGTTTGCTGTGTAAACTGATGGCACAATTGCGACAACAAAACTAAAACTTATACAGAAACGTATACAAAACTAAACTATAATAGTAAACTAGTAAAGCAGCTAAAGTAACATAACAACAAATAAATCGCTGCTATATCCTCAATTTGGTATAACAATTTATTGCAATATTATCAACCAATGCGACCAATGCAACCAATGACTTAGATATATGGGTGTAAATTATTTAAAATAAAAAAATATTATTACAACCGAACTCATGTAATCAAACATCGATCACTGTTTAGAGAAACTAAGGAGAAATTGTAAACAAGTAGAGGTATATATACATATACAGTTGTACATATATATACGGGGGAAAATAATACATACTTAGTATTATTGCAAGAAAATAATTTAAATAGTTTCTCAAGATTTTCAATACGGTCACATGTACATATAAACACGAAGTTGTAGAACAAGCAATCTTAGTAACCGTAACCTAAATATTTGATAAGATAACCGATCAACAACCTATTAAGCATATAAATTAAATTCAATACCATTCATCACCGTCATCGTCATCATCATCATCATCATCATCATCAACTTATTCATTCCTTTGTTATCAACGATGTAACCGACAACATTTCGCACGCTTACATACAACAATATACTTATCTCCACAAAATTTTCACAACTAAATTGCTATACATTAAAAAAAACTTATTTTTAAAATTAATTTTGAACTTGAACACTAATACATGCCGTTAAAAAAAAGCAGCACAAATCAATTTAACACCATCCAACACACCAACCTTTACTAAACACAACTCTTACAGTCACGTTCTGTTACAAAAAAAAAAAAAAAAATTAAGTCAATAAAATGAAAAGACCGAAAAAACCTTACAAATTGCATTCAGCAAACAGTGCGTGTTAAAAGTAATCAATAAATATATATAAAAAAAAAGAGAAAAAAACCGCCTCTAAATTGCACGTAATCGTGGCTTTAGTTCACAAATCATAATATATATATAATTTTATTAATGATCTCCTATATGAAAAAGGTCAAGACCAGTAGTCTTCTGGTGCGTAAAATTACTCAAGAAAATTATAGCAGATTAAGGTTTTGAAGTAGATGTTTATATCCATTCAGATATAAAAAGAGATGATTTACTAGATTTGTTTTTTCCTTTGTAACACTTGAAGAGATCTTATAACAGGTATATATTCTTGATTTGTTACAATATTTCAAGTCGAGTGAGTATATATCTACATGTCCGCCTCACGCGAGCTGTTGCGACAGACATGTTCAGAATCAGAAATGTGTAAATGGATTCATATTTTTAGCACCACCGTTCTAATTTGAGAAGATACATCACATCTCTAGTAAGCATATAAAATATTTTCCTACTATTTTGCAACTTCTAACAGCTTTTGATATTAAACAAAAAACGTAAATTAAGTAATAGAGCGACTACTTTTTCAGATAATCAAGGCGACTACAATAATTTTGTATCTATTTTATCTTTATTCGACTTTAGACAGACAATTTTATATTAAATAAAAACGTAGTTTGCGTAGTTTACTATGCATAACGTTTTGGAGTTCGATTAAGAGATAATACCGTAGTAAATTTTTCAGAAAATCAATATTGTTTTATTGGCTTAATAGATGCTTTCAACCTTCTAGAATACGAGTAAAAAAATGTATTATTTGAAAGAAATTTTTCTCTTGAATTTTCAGCCATTTTCCCCAAGGACTTTGAAACAATGATTTGTATTACAAATTAATTCCTTATGCGAAGTTACAGCCTAATGCCCTACCTGTTGATTTCTTATAGCTCGAATACACTAAGAAATGTCGTTAGAAACGGTTTATGCTCATTTCAAAGCATTTCCACGCTAAAGCATGTTAGGGTAGCATCATCAAGACCTTCGTTTAGGCTACGAACGAGTAGTTAGTACTTAGTGCCTCTGCCAAACAATTAAAAGTATGTGATGAAATTTTTATTATTAATTACGAATTTAGTTGCAAAATTATAAATTTTCCTGCCGTCTTCTTTGTCATTTCGCAATACTCTAAGTGTAAAACGAGCGCTGCAGGAAATTTTTATGATCTTGAAGTCTTGAAATAACAACAAAAAAGTGTGGTCGTAAATATAGTCTGAAATGATTCATTTTCAATAGACTTCGTCGTCAGCTTAACAAATTTCCTCAAAATATCAGCTATCGATCGCAACCGCCGATGAGTTATAAAGAAATGTCACTAGCAAGTCAGCATACGTGGGTTCAAACCCGATTGCAGTAGAATGGGTAAAAATACCAACAAATTCAAATATGGTCTAAGTTGCTAGGTGCCTGTAATTGTATGCTGTACATTTATTTACATATATATGAAATGAATAAATAAATGAAAATTCTGCTATCAAAAGTTTGTTCACCGCTCTGGTCTTTTGACAGAGCTACTTAGCTATCGTGTACCGTACAATATTATACACCAACTTTTTCGTTTTTTAACCGCACTATCTAAATTTTGATTCCTCTAATTATGCTCCTCAAAATACAAACAATATACTTACATTCTTTAGTTACAAACGTGTAGCAAATGGTACATGTAACCAACACTTACGTTGTTGTAATAAATGTTCCAACATTCCAATGGGCGGATGGGGCTAAATTCAAAACAATGTGGACGTATGAGACGCTTTCCACTATGTTAAGAAGAGCACACAAGAAGTCTTCTTGCACTTAACCCTCTTATATGATGCGTTCAAGAATGTGATTACAAGTTAGACTAAATCGTTTTGTATTTAATTTCCACATGCATGTCTGTGAATGCGATTTCCAAGAGCAATTGCTTATTTGGCTTCTTTTGATTTGACCAGGATTTTGAGACTGAAAGAAACAGCTGGTGGCGAAATTTCTCTTTATATTCCTTGTTGCTTTTGATATGCTTCTAGCTTTCATTTTCGTTAGTATCATCAATTCTATTTCTAAGTAATTATGACCATCAATTGTAAACTAAAACAAAATTTTAAATCGGCAGATTTGTTTCCAATTTTTTTTTTTGGATTTGGATTTTTTTGGATTTATTAGCCCCATGAGAGATAAGGCTTATATATGCAGTAAGATGAGCAGCGCTTACAGGTTAATGAGTTGTTGTTACTTGATGACTGTCTCTTTTCATGTCGATGTGCAGACGATTACATTTGGAGAACTTCAAGTATTGGTTGATTGATCAGTTCTGCCGATTCTGCCGTTCAAACCGGAAGACTGAACTCAATCTTTGGCTGATTAGATTTTATTGATTGAATGAATGAAATCGACAAATTTCTTTCCAATGTTTCGATTGGCTTTTTACATATAAATGTCACCGCAAAACGATGGTTGTCAGGGTCAGCAGCCGGGATCATTCATTTCGATCCAAACATTGTTGGCACGAACAAATCGAAACTGCTTCGATTTTTAAATTGATAAAAATTCTATTCTTGTTTCATTTCACTTTTCATTTATCTTTATATTTTTAATTTTTATTCAATTTGCTTTAATAAAATAACTTTTTTTTAAAATAACTTGTTTACAATATTATCTTTCATAATCTTACAAATGCTGACAAAAACGTGAATCTTCTAGAAGCTCAGATTTTGGCATAACTCCTTCAACTTGGTTCTTGATACAAATTTCTATAATATTCTCACTTTATACGTTCTACTAAATATATATGCAAATATTTGACATTAAAAAACACGGTCCCTATCTGTTACTGTGTGAATTGACATAATTTACATAATATATAATATAATATACAATATCGTATTGTATATATATTTAGAATGCATGCTGCATAGAAAAGCGTGCCAATTATTATGAAAAGAGCTTAGGCTACTGTTTATTTTGATTGTATTTTTATTTATTAAACGTTTGTAATTTAAGATAAATCATGATTTATATTTTATATTGAATTTTAAGTGAATTTTAATTATTAACGATAGATAGCAATACAGCACAGCATGCATTTTACGTTTAACAATGAAATGATAAATGAAATTGATATGATTGTTACAACTTTAATACGCAAACTATTCAATATTGGAAACCATAAGGTCTTCGTAGTGGTTAAATCGGTCATGATAAATGATATAAAAATAAGACTTAATATTAGTTTGACAAATAAATTGGCAAACAACGCTATCTGAATGAAAAATGCATGGTGTTTATTGATAAAATTTTTATAAAATATTGAAAGAATTGATGATTTGAAAAGTTCTAAGTAGCAAAAGCTATAAAAGATTGTGTGTCTATCGAAATGTTTATAAAAATAATTTAATTAATAAATAATATATTCCTAAGATGAGATGTAGCGGTTTCCACTGTTGACGAAACCTTACGATTTTTAATCAGTGCCAATTTTCAGTTTACAAGTTACAAAAGGTTGCTTTGTAATTTTCAAAACAGTGCAAATAACAATTTATCGGTGGTTTGTAGTCTTTAAAGGGGAAGCTAAGAATAGGAATGACGTTGTTCGCTCTGGTCGCTCGAGTTCGGTAGATATTCCAGAAAACGTGAAAAAAATGCATAGAATCGTTTCAGAAGGCTTCGAAGTGAATTTGCGGGAGATAGGTGACACCCTAATGGTATTGGAAGCCAATGTATTTTCGATTTTGCTTGAACATTTGTCTGTTCGAAATGTGTACCAAAAACAATAATGTGTTGATAATTCCAGAGCACTGTTTGGAGTTGTTTAGGTGAAATAAAAATGACTTTTTCATGCAATATGTAATAATGAATAAAACATGGATACAAGACTATACTCCAGAGTCAAATCGGCAGCCAGCCGAATAAACAGCAAATGGCAAAAGCCTTCCAAAGCGTCCAAAAACGCAAAACTAGTTGAGAAAATTATAGCACCCGCATGTGCATGGTAAAATATTCATCAAATACCTTGAAAAGGCACAGAGAATCAATAGTGAATATTACATAGCATTATTAGCACGTTTGAATGACAAAATTGCAAAACAAGGCTCCAAATGAAGAGCAAAAAATACTCTTTCACTAAGATAATGTACTGTGTAACAAGTCAGTCACAACAATTTCAAAATGGCAAAAAATTGGTGGCCCTACGAACTTATTGAACGACCACATGTTCGTAAGTCTTAACTCCAAAATATATTATAAAATTTTTTATGTTCTTGTTCTTATTAATGTATAGTTTTTTTTACGTATGCTTGTCATGTACATTTGTCACTTTTATTTCTTTTTTATATTTTTTTTGCGCAATACATTGCTCTTTTGGAATAAGAATGTAATACTTAAGAATCGAAAAATTTTATTTTACTGGCTATTATAAGCTTGCGCGAATGTATCGATCAACCAAAAGGTCTTAAGGTAAACGTTTACTAATTTATTATTTAAGCCTGCCTATCTATCTGTATGCCTGATTTCAGTCAATGGTTTTTCTACAATCTTCAATCTACAGGTCGCAAATTTTTGAGATATTTTGATGAAACCTGTAGATATTTTGAAAAAAGTGGTTCGCAAATGTTTGCCAAAATTATCTTGAAATTCGGTCTAAAAATTATTCCCATCGGAATCTTAGTACCATCACAATTAACTGTTAGAAAGCTGACTTTCGTAACATGGTATAGCACGTTTTATATTTATTGAATTATAATTGTAATGCATATTTTTTACATATAGTAGTTATACTAGATAATTATATACCACAAGAATATTTATTACATAAATTGCAAGTACAAAACGTTTTAATTTCAGGTTTTCTGAATCACCTTACAGGCGAAAAAATGAAAAAATAGTTCAAGTTTTTTGAGATTGAAAAAATACTTCGAGCTTTTTGAGATTGTCTCAGTTCTTTTTCCAATCTGTAGATTGCGTATATATGAGTAGAACACAATCATTTTTTAGCCTTGCATTCTTAATTGATCAAGCAATATTTATGCCAAATTTTAGCTTCATATCTTCACTTTTATGACTTTAGAAAGTCGACAAAAATTAGGGGTAAAATTTACCACTTTTAGTAGAAATAGGTATATGTCAACGGTATCTCCAAAACCAAACTGAGCTGAGAAAAATTAAGTACAGGTATTTAAAGTTCTTTTCAAATAAATAAAAGTCGTGGAAAAATTTTGCAACATTACAATGTGACATATAACAATATTTTTGAACATTGACAATGAGTGCATGCCACAATGACCCATTTGGTAGTTCTAGTGTTAAAAATGATATTGAAACTATTGAACATTGTCGGGAAAAGTTTATCGCGCTAAAATGAGACTTTATTCAGAAAATAAAATAATTTTTTTTACCAAATCTTGTGTTTTCTTTCTTTGTCTCTCATAGTTCTGGGACTAGCTCCTTATTCCGTGACATTTCTGGAATAGGTACATTAATATTATTGCACATATTTCGACCTATATTCTTAATGATGCTTATGTTATGTACAGTTGCGTGAGAAAGCATAAAAAGGAAATCTTTGTTTTCGTTAAAATATATCTTTTTTTTTTGGTGTGATTTTTTAACCAAACGTCTGGAAGTCTATGCCTTATGCATCGATACTCAAGTATATCTTATGATTTATTCAAAAATTTCTTTGCTTTTCCATTAAATTGTAAATGTAGCACATTTTGCTTTTTTAGGACAAATGTAATCATCTCATCGTGAAATTGCATTTTGTTAATAGGAGCAATGGAGCATGAAAATGTTTTTTTCTTTTAAAAATTTTTAACCATGAAATGTCAACAAAAAAATATTAAGAAAAAAAATTCATTACATTATAATTGATTTCCATGTCATTGCTACACCAACACCACTCAACAGTTCAAGTAAATAAATCAATAACAAAATAAAAGTTCACAAAAACATGGCAAACACTTTTAAACGGAGTCTGTAAGATTCGTGTTCTACTACCATGAAACAAACTAAATTAACTCGAAATAAAAACTAAAAAAAAGAAAAAAGCACAATAAGCAAACCACAATGTGAGAATGACAGAGTAACACATGTTATTTTTCTTGAAATATCTACTTTGTTAACGAAAATTTAAATAAAGTTTTTAGTTGTATGCACACACTGACTGAGTTTATATTACTTCCAAATATGGTTGACAAAGAAATACATATAAATACTCTCATATGGAAATAGGTTTGATTAATTAGCTAAAGGATTTAGAAATACAAAAAAAAAATGTAGAAATAAAAATGAACAGAAAAATTGTAAAGAGAAAGATTTCGTTTTCTTTTTTCATCTGTCAGCTTAACTGTGAATAATTAATTTGTGTAGGTTGGAGCTAAATGATAATAATATTTTATTAAAGAAAAAAAAAATAAGAGTTTAGCGAAGGAGGATTTTTGCTTCGTTTATTATGATATGTTGTATATATTTACGTACGGTTGAGCATTAACTGAACTAAATTTCGTTAATTATACACTAAATTTGGTTAATTACATCACATATATAGGTATATATATATGTATGTAGGGCTGTGTGTGTTTCTTACATATCATATTACATGTGTGCTGCGAAATAGTTACTTTTCCTTTATAATGAACTCTTTTTCTTAAAATGCTATAGCTACATATATACACACAAAGCTGGTGAACTTCGTTTCAGATTGAGTTAGAAAAAAGAGGAGAGGGAAATAACGTAAATATATTATATTATATTAAATTAATAAATGTTCGCGAATTTTTCATTTGGCGCATTAAATAAATATTGCTGAGGATTTTGCAACACTTCAATAGACTGCATGTTAATTGGAAGTACGTTTTCATACTGAAGTATGTGGATACTTTGATTTCGCCGAAGGGTTTGCAACACCCAAAAAGAAGCTTTAAAGAACTCACAAAAAAAAAAATATTCTTAACCATCTTCGAATTCTGATTTCAAATTAAACATGTCCTGTGTTTGCGTTTGTGTTTTTCTAAATTAGCAGGAAATTTTGAAAGTTTTCACACGCAGATTGGTATTTTAAACGGTCAAAATCTGTCAAAGGATATGCTTAGAACGCGGTATAAAGTGAGAACAGTTCTGTTTTCTAGGTCTTTTGTTCATTCCTCATAAATTTTGATAAAAATTATGACAATTGTGTATGACAAAAAATGGACAAGGGCGTCCCCGGCCACTCAATATTATGGAATATATCGCTTTTCTCTTTGGTTTAGTTTAAGATGGAGATGATGGGCATAAAAGATTCGGTCGCAGCCGGATATAATTTTCTTACTCTTTCATTGTGAATTGCAACACATTCTCTGCACTTTGATTAAAGACTGAATTTTTTCAAAGGATTTTTAAATAGCTTTTATAAACCTATGGCATTATTCCATATACTGGGTAATGAAATCATAATATGAATAATATTTGTGTTCGTTTATGAATCAAGAGATTTAAACGTTTTGATAAAAATCGCTAACTAAATGATTTTATAGTGCGATGGCAATGCTTTGACGCTTTTCTTACCTTTTAAACCGTTACGATTTTAAATGCTTCCCATTGCGGGAAAATAAAGTGACCACAAGCACTGTATAGGAAGATAAAGAACAAGATTCTTTAAGAAGATGGTCTTTAGCGAAAGTGTTCGTTATTTGATGTATAGGCTCTATATAGAGAATGAGAAACATTTATAAAAATCGCGCGTGTAGTAAATTAATATTTTTGACTTTTCCTATCATATACAAAAATTTGCACAAAAGATTCTAAAAGTGAAGAATTTGATTAAATATATA
This sequence comes from Glossina brevipalpis, assembly GCA_000671755.1. NCBI lineage: Eukaryota > Metazoa > Arthropoda > Insecta > Diptera > Glossinidae > Glossina > Glossina brevipalpis. Next base: position 271,645 of record KK351124.1, on the reverse strand, counting down.
TCGAATCATGTTCTACTTTAGTGGTGATAGTAGGTGTGTTGCTTAATTAAAGCATTCTAAGTTGTTTGGTCATACAATTTTTTTAAAATATAAATCTTTTTATTTACTTGTGAAGGGCATCTATAAGAATAACTATCTAACCTTGTTATTGCAAGTTTTAATTGCAATAGTGAATGGTCCAGTTTTATAGTTTTTTTTGTTTGTTTATTATTTAGTCTCAGTTGCATACGATATTGTCTTATTCATTTAAAATTAATGACAATAAATGCAATTTCACACTTCCTACTATTCGCTTGTACATGAGATTGATGCAAATATTAGATAAAATTTTTATTTGCTCAAATCGTATGCATGCATGAATTAGTTCAAAATTGAACATTTTTTTTCTTTTAAGATAAACCATAGTATGTATACATATATATGAATGTAATTTCCTAAAACGCCCACAGGCCATTATAAATTAATTACGGGTTCATTCGTGAATAATTATTTAGTAAAATTTATGAAAGTATATAATAAATAAGTAATTGATTGTCATTAGTAAAATATCAGAGGAGAGTGATAGAAATAAATAGAAAAAAAGAATAATGTAATGAAAAAAAATTGTAGCAAAAAAAAATATAAAAAATAATGTGACTTAAAAATCCAATAACTAACCCGTCTTCTTGGGAAATTGATTATAGAAGAAACAAATTAGAAAGTTCTATATATTCCGAATTATAGATGCCTTATATAGACATGTGAATGCTTTAATCGTGTGCAAATGTTAACGCCTTAAACGATAGTGTGTTTAAGTGTTAAGGCTTTAAGCGATAGCGTGTTGAGGAAGTAATTTGAAATGTTTATCTTTGCAAAAATTGTGGTCTTCGAAATGTTCTTATTTGCAACCGCTAATTGATGTTGTATAGACCGAGGTTACAATTGATTCTCGCCGAGATACAAAGAAAAGCGAGACATACATAAACATAATATTGATCAAATAATTGCCTCAAGACAAGTTGAAAATAGAAGAAAAGTTTAATTTTCTTCCACGAATGTAAAGAATTTTGGTTGAGAAATATTCTGCTATTATCTTTTAGGTATAAAAAGCGCGTTCCCTTACATCTATTTCTAGTCTAAAGCCACATATTAGAAATACTTCGCCATATATTCGTAAAACTTTGGCAGTTTTTACGACATTGAACGTTTCAACAAATCTCGTTCACTGTCGCAGTATTTGTGATTGCAAAAATTTCGTTAAGAAAAAAAACAAAAAAAAAAAGAAAAGATCAACGGATTTATTTGATTTGACTCGGAATGTTTTGGTAAATATGCAGTTCGTTAAAGACAATTATAATAATTCAATTTCCTTCTTTTTTTTACACCATTTGTAATAACCAGAATGAGCATCACAGCTTTTATTATATATGTTCTGCATTCGCTTAGAAACATTTTAAAAAGGTCCGTAACATTCTAAAAATTCCCTATTATTATTGTCGGCCAAGCCCACATCCAGATTTTTGCGCGAAATTACTAAAACGCGTACGTAGACAATTAGCAATAGTTTGCGTTCAAGGATTAAGCCTATTTAGATCACTGTAACGGCCTTGAGAAAAGAAGTTTTTTAACAAGTTTATTTTGAATGCAACAAAAGTTAATAAAAAATTGCTTCTAGAAAATATAAAAAAATGCTAATGGTCTTTAATTGAAACGTCTCTGCGACACGAAGTATAACGGCTGCAAATTTGAATTAAAGACAAGCAAAGAAATTATATTCGGCTATACCCACCATCGATATCTTAAAAAGAGGGGAAAAACTAAATTTTAATAGGTGGGCGTGGCTGATGTTTTCTATTTTTATGGAATACAGCCAGCCATGGAATACCGTGAAAAACAACCAGCAAAACAGGCGCGCTTTCAGCTCATCTCATAGGCGTGGTCTGTGATCCATTCAACCTATTTTCAACCGAGATGGATGTGAAAGAACTTGTAATGTTTCTGCCAAGATTGAAGCCGATATAGTCATTTTTGCGGCCAGGAGATTGATAACCACAGACATTACACAGACGGACAGACGAACATGCTTAAAACGATTCGAAATCTATATACATTTTGTAGGGTCTCTGAGGTTTTCTTCTGGTCATTACAGATAAAACAATAAAATGAATATAGCCTGCCATCTTTGGATATTTTTTTTTTCTAAATTTTTTTTTAAATGGATAATTGTTATTTTTACTGCAAGTTTATAATGTTATCGGTAACACTTGTAATTATAGGCTGTAATTTGTAAGCAGGCAGGCGTGAGCTCCGCATTTCCCCAACTCTTCTTCAACCTTATAAGGAACTTCTTGATTTTTAACTGCAGGAATGTTACAAACATGTTACAAATGTTACAAACGTTATTAGATCGTTACGACGAGGATTGTCACAAATAACATGTAGAGGTTCAGTCTCTTCCGGGTATCTCATTAAGATTTATTATTAAAACTATATCACTTTTTTCAATTTTTGCTTTAAAGTGTTCGATAATTTCTGCAAAATCTTTAAGTGCTCTCTGGAAAGTGAAACTTTCTTTATTCATTTCAACAAGTTCTTGGTTATTGTTGAAACAATTAGAGGTGGGTGTTGGTATTTTTTTTGACTATGCATTGGACATCACCTTTTTTTATTGTAAACAAACAAATACTTAGCCGAATTACAGCTAACGTTGTTGTATAGGATTGTAGATTGTTCCACACATCGGAACTTAAATGTCTATATTCCTTTTGTAGCAGCTGATAAGAACATTTTTTAAAAGCTGAAATTTCTTTTCCTCTAGTAAATATATTATAATATATTGCCTAAATATAGGAAATGGACAATAAAATTATGAATAGACTTAGTCTATTCCTACTTGAATTAAAAGATTTGTTTTCTTTTTGAAAATTGGTTTAATTTTTTGGTATTACGTTCCATTCTTTCCGGGATATGTTTTCAATTTTAAATCTCTTAGTTAACGTTGTGGCATATGGTTTCTCGGACTGACTGTTGTTAAAAGTTATATCGAAATTTGCATTGTCATCCCAACCATCATCTGATTCATCCGATGTTAATTCTGCTTGTACTTTTTTAGGTAACGGAGATAGCGGATTACGAATAGAGTCACATGGACGAGAATTTCTTTCATTCTTATTCATTTAGAATGTACTCACGATAAAAAATGTATTAAAAAGTGAATAATAATCTTCTTCTTACTCTTAAAGTATTCAGCAAATAATTACACAGATAATTTGCTGTAAAAAAAAACAGGCTCAGTAAGAACTTTTTCTGAGCCTTAATAAAATCAGCGATTAGGTAAACAGTAATATGTTTTTAGAAATTTGTCATACGCGAATGAGAATTTCAGTTATTTTTGAAATTTATGTCAAAAATTCTTAATTTTTTATACGCACTATAAGTATCACATACATATGCATATATGTGGGCGCCTTAATTAATGTATTGCTTCAGAATGTTTGTTGGATGACGATAGATATACCAAATAAATTAAGGTGTAGTTTTTTGATGACAATATAGCGATAAATGACATCACTTTTATTTGTTGGAGATTGTTGAGAGAGACACTTTGGAGCCAACAGATAAAAAATAATTTAAAATTTAAAATGATTAAATTTATTATAATTCCTTTTTCAGTTCAACTAAACAATAAATTTTATTTAAAATAAAAAAAAAATGATTACATCCTTGTATAACTGCAGCAGAGTCAACGTATAGTGCAATGCAGTAAACTTGAAAATGTCTTTTTACTTATTTTATGTTATTTTACTGTTTCATTTTCAATTACCCATGTAGAGCAGCACTCTGTAATTTATGGTGCTTTTTTCTTGTTTTTTTTTAACTCGAAGTCCCATACACACACAATTAAGGTTTTTGATTTTCTTGCATAATTTTTAATAGTACGACATAGGTAATAGTTTTTTACTTTTTAATAAGATTGTGTATTACATCCACCTGGGAAGATATACTGAATATATCTAATATGTATAAAGCAAAAAAATATTGTGTTCGATCAATATATATATATTAATATTAACCAACGTGAGTCCATTTAGTTATGCTGATCATAAAATAATAATATCTTCTTTTCAAGCTTTTTGTGTGAGATAATTTTTTCATCAAATTATTAAAACCTCGCTTAGTTGTTATTTAGTACCAAGCTAAGTTAAATTAGTAGAATACGCCTATGTAGCTTAAGTATGAATGCAATGGAATTTGTTTTTTTTTATATGTGGGCAGTAATGGCGCATATTGCATTGCCAAGAAGGTACTTGCGATGTTTACGACTAAACAGCGGTGTGATTGCTTTGAAGGACTTCGGTTAATGTTATAAATTTTTTTCTCTGACATTTGCTATTAGTTACACTTAGATTAGGGTCAAAGCAACTTTTATGTAATTTTGCAATTGATTTATAGGTAAATTTATTTATAACATTTGCGTAATATTTAGTTTATTTTTTTTTCTCGTAAAGTAACAGAATACACAGCATACATACCCAATTGATGATGATCGATTTGGATTCCAAAGATTTTAAAAATTGAAAATTATTTTAGGCAATCAATTGAAGTTAACAAGATATGAATGAAGGCCATCGTTATTTAATAGAAAATCACTTTCTAATTGCGTTAGAGAATAAAGAGAACTTAAGCGTATTGAAGGGGCTTTTCGAAAATTACTTATAGCCTTCGGAACTTGCAATATGATATTCGACATTTTGACGTACTATAAATTAAGATAGATTTATTTAATATAATAAATTAGTATTAGACAAACGCTAAAGTAGCTACATTTTCGTCTTATTGATGATGAGAAGGGATTAACTGCAGCAATACAACTTCGAAACGACAATAAACATGAAAAAAAGTATGACAGATCCCAACAAAATGTAATGAAAAACGCATTTAACAAGACCAAAAAACTAAAAAAAATATTCTGAGATAATAAAACTGTTTCTAAAATAAAGTGATTAAAGAAAACTATGTCTAATTGTTAAATTACAGAGAAATTATGTTCCTTCATATTTATTGAAGGCAGGCTGGAATCTAATTTCATGTGCCGTTTGTGCCGCATGATGAAAAGCTCCATTAGAGATAATGTGCAATAAAATTATATATGTTTGTATTATTTGTTGATGAGAATCAGAAAAATGAATAAAAAACTGCAATCGAACTTATCAAGTAAGAAATAGGTTAGTTAAATATTGAAAGAAAGTGCTTTGTAAGTCACAATTGATAGGTATTTCATTTTTATATAAAATGCGAAAAAGAGCAATATTTCCTACCGCATATGCCGACTTAAAAATTCTGCTCTAAAGTGGAAATAAATACTTATGTTGGAAACACATGTATAACAACTAATTTACAGTTTAAAATGTTTAAAACGTATTACCCGCGGTACTTTATTTAATTACTTGAAAAGTTTAAATCTCATTCAGGCATGCGAACAAAATTAAATGAGCATAAAATGCATAAAGTAAATTAGATAATTACTTACGCGATAATTATTTTTAAAATTTGTATAATAATGTTTAATAAAATTTTTTTTTTTTTTCGTTTTCCTTAAGGTGTAAGAGAAAACGTTTTTTTTTCAAAAAGTACATTTTTCCCTAAACGCCTGATCGTATACGAAACTACTAAGGAGGAGTATACTTGCAATTGTCATAAGTTGAATTCGAGATTAGGATATATAGATGATTGATTAAACAATTAATGTGAAAAATTATTTCATATATTAGTTAAATACTTATTTGATTATAATATAAGTAAAGTTAGAAAAAAATATCTAAAAGATTTACATGTGATCGTGAATAAAAACCTTATAATATCACTGAGCTTTTGGTGTTACTATGAATTCATTTAATTTTTAATTGAGTTATTTGCTTAGCAATTATTGATTAGAAGAATGAAACATTTATGTAAAATTTTATAAATAGATAAGAAAAATAGTACCAATAAATATTTGGTATCACTATATAGCAGCTAGCTGTTTGAGAAGTTTTAATAAAGGCAGTTAGCTGCTTGAAATGAGTTTTATTTTATTTCGATCGGTAGGGATATCATATAGACTGTGATAAATATCAAATCAAAAGATTGTCTGATGTGATTGAATCTTTTACATATGAAAATGAGATAATTGGCTGACTCACTGGTAAAGCATTCCTCACACGTGTCAGATGATATCACTCTCTCATCATCTGTATATAAACTTTATCATAAGTTTGATTACATATAAGTCTGCTGAACACTTTAATCTCTTACATGATGAAAGTGGTATTAGACAGAGATTCAAGAGCCAAGAAAGGTTGAACCTTGTAGAAAAGGTACAATCTTCAACTTTTTGGCGTAGAATTTGAATTTAGAAAAGTTGTTGAGAAAGTTGAGCGAAAATAATTTTTCTTAGATAAGCCTTTCATCAAATGATAAATTCGTTATTCAAAGTACTGTCTATTGCCAATCATTGATTTTTCTCATCCCTCTGGCAAAAGCGTTGCTAGGCTGGTCATTATAGGCCATTCATGAATCGGGCCATTTAATGCATCTTTCGTAAAGTACCTGGAGTTTTGAAAAACGTATCTTTCATCAACACCTCATGATGATCAATCTGATACTAGCAAATGAGATGGCGCGTTGTGATTTATAGGTAGAGAATCTTATGAAATGCCCCGAAAATTTTAAAACGTTTTTTATGTGTTTATTCATATTATTTGCGATGAACGTGTTACATTCTATAGAAAGTAAAATCCAAAGTTCTTAATTAACATCTGAGCACATACACGTATAAAGTCATATCATTATTGTTATTAACAAAATCTGTTTTATTTGCTTTTCCCTTAAATATTTTGTTAACAAAAACTGTGTCTGTCTGTACAAAGATTCAAGTTCTCTCTATGGAAAAGCGAAAACACATGGAGAGTACTGAACGGATATGTTATGATGTGTGTTAAAAAAATTTAATTTTCTGATGTAAAAAATATGGTATTACTCTCTTATTTGCAAGCATTACATACAACTATATGAAATTAATATGCTAGGCTTATGCAATGATGTAAAAAGATCAAGTTTTTTTTTTAATTTTTACTTTCATAGTGGAAGTAATTTATGTATTCTATGATTTATATAACTTAAACGATAAGTATGTGAGTAATAGGATTAGTCTAGATATCTACGTGTATACACATAAATGTAACAGTAAATATATAAACAAAATGCAATAAATTTTAAGGCACGCTTATGACCCTTTAGAGAAGAGTTCAAAAACGTGTTTGTTGAAAAAAGAATTACAAAAAAGAAAAAAAAGAAAACAAGACCAGAACATAAAAAACTGTGAAACTGCAAAAAAAACACAATAGAGTAAAATCAACCCAAGCCCACGACTATATTAAAAAGGGATTAAAAATATATTAGGCAAGAAAAAGGTAAAAATAATATTTTATCAAAAATAGTTATTAACAAAAAAACCACAGCTGAAGCGTTTGCTCTACAAACAAAAAAACAATCGGTTAAGTCTGATTGTATTGAGAGTAAATATTTACCTTTTACACCGAGAACATGTGGAAAGACCCGCTTATCGGCTTATACTACAAAAATTGAGGTTTGTTTTACAAGTACAAAATTAGTTCCATGGACTTTGGGTTAGAAAAAAAAAGATAAAAAAACAATAACCAGAACGTTTGTTTAATTGTGTTTTGGTAAGTAATGAGTACAAATTTCAAAGTAAATAATTTGTTAAATTTATTTGTCAAATTTAACATAAAGTTCTCGTAACTCTTGAACGAATGTAGTCTTATATCAAAAAGAATGCCAGGAATTTGTCGATTAAATTACTCTCAATAAGACAGGGTGCTCCAGTGCTCCATGGGCTTAATTCTTTTTTTATTCGAATAATAAACTTATGGTATAGTAGACAGAAAACATTTTTTACTTACAAAGTAAGTTGGTATTATTTCATTCATATATATTAAGTTAAGGAAAAACTTCGTAATGTCTTTCAAACACATTTTTCTTATATTTTAAATGAACTGTGTTGAAGTGTTGCGTATGTACGTGAACACACCACATTTTAATCAATAATTTTTGTTATTTTTTTGGTTTTGGTTTTGTCCTATCGCTTTAGAAATTCTGTGATATTTGAGTGAAAATTGAATCAACTAATTTTCATAGGCCTGTTTTGTGGTCAACGTTTTGAGGGGACTATACGTTGAATGCATCAAATTTCCCCAGCTAAGCTATTTAAATTTTTGTCAAGTTATTAAAAATGCATGCGCTCTGACATCGCCATAATTAAAGACAATCAATACCTGTTAATCAATTCTGAACGCACTGCTTTGATTGCGAAGTTTAATCATATTAGTTATTAATTCTACATATAAATGCTAATGTATATAACCGTCTTGCTAGGTTGAAGTTGATCACGATGAATGAATATCTTCGAATTCGACCGAATATAAACCATTAGCCTGAGTGAAGTCCATCAAGGTTTTTTTCTTTCTCCCCACTATTACAGTATGTAAGCCACTTTCGTACTTTGCTAACGTCCTCAAAAATATCTTAAATTTTTTCGTTCCAGCAGTGATTTGTAGACGAAAATTCGCTTCATTAAATTTTTCACGGTTAGTTCATGCGATGCACTCGTATCCAGGTTGTTTCAATATCCAATCTTATGTAAGCGGCACAAATTTGCCTATTTGCCTAAGTGGTTCCTTGCTACAACGACGTAGAATGAAATGTGAAGTCTTCGAATAATTTCACCAACTTTGTCAATCATAGGTTAGAGTGCGACGGATATTTAACATTAAAATGGCGTGCTACTGTGAGAAGTTGGGAAGAAAAATATATAGGCAGTTAGACGGACAGACAGGCTTAATCTCGTTCTGGTTCGAAACATTTTGCGATTCAGAAAATGATTCCGAATCAATCGGTGATAAACGTTCCCGGTTGTGAAAATGTAATAATCGAGCTTTTCCAGAATTTTTGCTCATTTTCAGCATGTACGAAAAGGCTTGTGGAGACTTTTCGCTTTTCGACATCTAATGTGGACGAGCACGTTGATTTGTTTGCGCCGACATCAATACTAACGAAAACCTTTATGATCAGACAAAAATGATAAGAATGGTAACTACCTTTGTGGATAACATAATTTGCGACCCTAAACTTAGTAATAGTTTATTCTATTGCCTAGAAATTGTCGAAAGTCGAAAAAATTAAATTTTAAAAGATTTCAGCTCTTTCTGATCAAGACGTTTTTAAAGAAGTACATATAATAGAAATTCTACTTGTAGTATTAGAATTCTAATACTTATTCTAGTTCTTATTCTAGTTCTAATTTTAATACTTATTCCAGTTCTAATTCTAATACTAATTTAAGTTGTAATTCTGTTTCTAATACTAATTCTGGTTCTTATTCAAGTTCTAATTCTAATACTAATTTCAGTTCTAATTCTAATTCTAATTCCAATTCTAACCCTAATTCTAATTCTAAATCTAATTCTAATTTTAATTCTAATTCTAATTCTAATTTCATATGCATATAATTCTCAATTACAGAACCTTTCTTGTTAAAGTTTTTTCATGTAGGAGTTGTGCGAGACAATGTAATATATTTACATGCACCGAGTACATTGAAAATTGATTTTATTTGCATTCGTTTACAACACCTACTCGGGATAAGTTTAAGCATAAGGTGTGAAATACTGTAATAATTAATCAACCAATTTAATAATTATATTGCATATTAAATTCATTAACATTAATTTACGATTTAATTAGTTTTGATTATTAATCAATAAAGCAATGCTTGAGTTTTTTTTTCTTTATTTTTCCTAAGTCAAAAAGGAGTGTTTCCTAATAGTCGTAACAAACCTAAATTTAAATGCTCTAATTAGTTAGACGTGTGATCAGCAAGACATTAAATAAACACTCCTAAACGGCTTAGAACGTATTAATCTGAAAGAACATCACTTGATATCTGACTAAACCAATCTATTAGACTTAACTTATGAACAACTTAAAAAGAAAAAAAAGGAAAAGTTTAATGTAATATTTGTGACTCTATAACCATTTTATTTTTAATTCATTTTCAACGCTCTGGATATGAGTTACTTCCTTTCATATACTAAAAATATCGCACTGATTTGGTTACGTATATTTCTCTATGATTATAACCCATCGTTAGTTTCTCTTGTATTACCAAAAACATCAATCACTTACTCTTAATTAGAGCTAAGTGGTTTACCGGTCTTTTTACTATCTAGAAAAACACGTTTTTTTTGTTTGCTTTCTAAGCCGGGTTTTTTTTTATCTTAAGAGAACTTTGCTGAATTCGCTATAAGAGCTGACTATTTAAAAAAAAAAGAGTAAAAAAATTTATTCAAATTGAATAGATCGCAAAACCCACATGAATTGTTCTGTCGCACAACTACTCAGTTTTTTTTCTTTAATTCGCTTTTTTCTTGCTTGTAATCAATCATCTTGAATTTATAGAGCAAAAATAAAAAAAAACAAAATTTTATTGTAAAAAGATCCATAATGTCTATGAATTTTATACAATTACGTATATACCGTACATTCTAATTATGGTTGTATACATTTTTTAGAACGTTTCTCATTATTTATTTATTGTTTGTTTGCTTATTTGTATTATTAGGAATATGAAAACAGGGCACGATCTCCAACTTCTCATGGACATTTTATGAATAAAAATTTAGGCCTCAAGCTTAAGCATTTAATTAGAAGCTAACTTTTCTAGACGGATCCATGATCCGATTTTTTTTTTTCTACCAGATTTAAGCGAGTAAGCGAGAGATAAGCGAGTAGCAGATTTTTATTAAATTTCGTCACGGTCGGCAGTCGTCTACAACAATTTTGGAAGAAATCATATAGTCTACGTAAACAAATCTGTGTTAGATTAAAAATTGAAAATCATGAATGAAAATGGTAATAAATTAAAAAAGCGATTACGTGCAATTATTTATTGTATTTTTTTCTATAAAGAAAAAAATTTAAATTGAAAATTATTGAAAATTATAAAAAGAAATAAAATAAAACAAACAAAAATTATTCTTCACAGATTGATTTTTTTGTGCATTTGTCGAGCATATGTTTTCTCAGCGCGTCTTACACCGAATAAGAAAAAGGAAATGAACGTGAAAAGATGTATTTCCCGTAGATTTCGATGTTTTTATCATCGAAAAGGCAAAGGTGTCGGAAAGAAATAAATCATGTTCTAAGCGAAAGCATGTTTGATATTTGATTTCCGAAATATTATTTTCTCAAGGGTTTTAGTTCTCAGGGTTTGTGAGCTCCGATATAAAATTAAATAGTGCTTTAAATATTGAGTTTAATATTAAGCTTTCAAATGTTTCTTGATATTTCCCACAATTTCGCCGTAGTCTGTCCTTGAAATTTATTCGAACTGCGCCTTATGTATAGAATTTTTAAGTACAGCTATCTGAAAAGCAACTTAATAATGGTTCTGATGGTTACACTGACAAGGCAGGAGAAAAATTATTTGATGAAGCGACGAGGTTACGAGGTGAATATAAGCTTTTACTTATTGAATCCATTTTTATGTTCACAAAGTTTCTTTGGATTTTACCAAATTTTTTTTTTACTTTTTCCTTTATGATAAGAGTAACAAAGTTGGTACGATATAATTTAAAAGTTATAGTTATGTAAAAGTTAGAACGATTTCCTTTCTGTGTTCAAGAGAAAATCAATGTCTATGTTTATCGCGCGAATTAATTTTTATTAAATTTTTTAAATTGCAGTAACGCGGGCAAAGTTTTTTCCTAATTTTTTTTTTTCTTACTTACCAAACTTTTATTTTCGTGATTTTAAACCAAGAAAAATATGTAGGTTTTCTATATAAAAAAAAAATTATTTTTTAAGAGTAATTAAAAGCTCTCTTCTGTTATATGAAAATGCTCTTAGACTCTTTGTCAGCAAAGTTGACATCATCATTGAAAACTTATTTAACGCGTAGCAAGAGTTAAAAACTTTTTTAGTACGGCGTTGGCGGGCCTAAGTGATGGATTAAAAGTTTTGAAAAGTAACAGTCGGTGTTCGTTCGTTCGTTAATTTTATTAAGCCAAAATTTACAGCTTTAAAAATGAGAGAAAAAAAGTCATGAATTATTATACATAAATATATATACATATATGCATCTATACTGTTTCTATCGGTACATAAAAATAAAGTTATTGAAAAAAATTAAATAATAAATTTCAAAGAAAGAAAACGAATTGAGACCATAAAAACAGATTTAAAAAAAATGGTATAACACTTTAGCTACGATCTCAAGCAGAACCAGTCTAAACAAAAGCGCAAATGATGTCAGTCGTGTGTATGATGTTGTCGAGAGTCATTTGGAGACAGCACTGTGAGTGAGTGAATGACTGAATGCAGGCGCGTTGAAGCAAAACTAAGAGTTTTTTTTTTGTTTTAGTGCGAATAGCATAATAATAAAAGTCCACAAATAATAATAAAAAAAAAAAAAAAAAAAAAAAAGAAAAAGGTAAAGAAAAAAAAACTATTGACAAATAAAGTGAAGTTGATAAATAAATAAAAAAAAAATAAACAAAAGCAAGAACAATAAAGATATAAATACTTTTACTGCACTCGTTAAAATTAATAACCATTGAAAATATTGCGCTGTATTGGAAACTTAAAGAAAGGAGTACTTTTCTGTAGAAGCAACATATTTCCGGCAAACGTGTGGATAACGAACAAACAAAAACCATAATCAGCCACAAATTTCAATGACTTCTAAGGTAAAGGCAAAAAATAAAAAACAAAAACGAAACGAAACAAGTTTAAGGTTTTGCATATAGCTAAGGCAGCTGTTTTATGTTAAATGTTATTTATTTTCATTCTTTGCGTTTCTTAAACGAGTTAAGAATTTGTTGTTGTCTTTATCTTCTTAAAAAAAAAACTTGATGAACTTGGCTGATTTTTTTTCCTTTAATATAAAATGTAGTGTGGAGAGACCCACGCATGTTAAGCGATTTCTTTCTTATATATTATATTTATAAAAAACGATTGCATTAATAAATTATTTAAAGTATATAAAATTTTATAAAATAAAATTTGCAATAACGTAAATATTAATCATGAATATTTTAGTTAAAAAAAAAACATTGAAAATTTTTTAAATAAATTTTTCTTAACTTGTTTTTAACGTTGTTCTTAACGCCTTCACGATTCTTGTATAAATAGCCGTAGGCTGATTATTATTAATTTTTATTTTTGTTTTTATTGTTTTTTTTATTAATGAATTACGATTTTTTGTTTTTTCAAACCAAACGAATGTCTTAAGTCTTAAATTTGCACGATTTACACATGTTCTCTTACCTTTATGATCGTTGAACTATAAAGAAGTAACTTATGTATTCTACTCGTCTTCTAGTTTACTAGTTATCTGCTGGTCTTATTTTACACCATAGACGAGAGTGAGTACCGGGGTTTATTTAGATATTTATTCTTTTCTTTCTTTCTTTCTTTTCTTTCTGTTTTGTTTCGTGTTCTGTTAAAAGTTTTAGTATTAAAACTATGATCCTTTTATATATAGATATGAAGGACTTTTTGTTATTAAGCGCAGCCTTTTCAATTTTTCTTTAAACAGCTGGTCTTTTTCTCGACAAAATGCAATAATTTTTTTTGTTGCAAAGCTGTGCATACTGCAATCAAAGTCGTAACGATGACATTAGCAGAGAAAAATGCCGTGTCTCCGTAAAAGGCCTTTTATGTTTCTTCTCAAACCAACTACTTCTCTGTAGAAGTTTTACTAGTTACAAAAATTGAAAAACACACTTGAACTTTGGTATACAAATACTTAGATCAATTGTACATGTCAAATTAATCAGTGACCATGATTTGGTTAAAATTATGTCCAGAGAATCAATCAATAATATTCCCAAAAAAAAAGAAAGAAATGCAAATATACATGTATATATATATGTAATAATTCATATATATAAAATGTATTCGCTTTAAATACTTATGACTCATAGCAGATATCCTTACATCTTACTCATCTTAAATTCTTAGAATATTTCATACCAGAAAGAAACCTAAAAATCATCGCATTAGCTACATATTCTGACTCTTACATGTTAAGTAATACTCAGGTTATTGAAATCAAATTATTTTGTTTTCCTGAAATTTCATAACTCCTACTTTGCTAACCTATACGAAGAAAATGTAGTCTTGTGTAATTATGCTAGGTTTACAATCTTTATGTTTCCGTTATTCTCTTACTTTCACGAACTTTTCATTTTTATAGAAAAATTTCATATGGAACGAAAGATCTTGTAAAGAGGGATAACACGTGCATATATATTCCTCATTGTTGTAATTTTCTCAAACAGTCTCAAAAACTCTAAAGACAGGAACGGCCGATGTTGGTATATAACACACAAAGCGCTAAGAAAGCGTACTACTCTTGTTAACTTAACTTCAATATTTCATTGGAGTAGTCGTACCGTACCTCTTATGAATGTAAATTTCTTTGTATAAATTCCCGTAAGTTTTTTATTTATCTATCTGAGTTCTATTATTTATAATAAAAAAGATGCTTTTTCAAAACTTATATTTAATTTTCTCCAGTTTTTTGAATTTTGTTATTAATTCTTTTTGAAAACAATACTCTGTTTAATGTCCTAAGGATTAGTTGGCATCCAACGGGAGTTATGTCACGTCTAGAGAATGTGGCGTGATAAAGGTCCTGTAAAACAAGATATACAGCATTTTACCTTAGCAATTAAGGCAAAAAGGTTTTTTCTTCACGTGAAATATCATAGCCACACCTAAGATTAATTTATATAAATCCTATTCACATCCTACTCTTTGGGTAAACTTTCTCCACAAAAGTGACGACGCCTAGTGCAATATTTTTTACCTTGAGCCAAATGCAATCAGTATCGTGTTTTGTGTACATGATTTTTAAAACATTGTTCCTTCGAAAAATAGGTTTTTAATTTAAAAGTCGATTAAAGTTAAGTACTTAGCGTAAAAAGTGTTTCTTTTTTATACTCACCACCGAAGGTGAAGGGTATATTTAATTTTGTCATTCGGTTTGTAACTACCAAAAGGAATTTGGAGACCCCACAAAGTATATATATTCTTGATCAGCATCAAATGGGAAATGATTTAAGCATGCCCGTCTGTCCATTTGTGTAATGTTTGTGATAAACATTCATCTGGCCGCAAAAATGATTATGTCGGCTTCAAATTTGACAGAAACATTGGAAGTTCTTTCACATACGTTGCCATTGAAAATGTGCCAAATCGATTACAGGCCAAGCCTACAGTGTAGGTTGAAAGCACGTTTATTTTCTGTCTGTTGCTCTGGCCAGTTTTCGCGGTATTCCATGGCTGGCTGCGTTCCATGGTATTCAATAAATATAGAAAAATCTGCCATGCCCATGTATTAAAATATAGCTTTATTCCATTTTTTAAAAGATTCGGCACAGTCGATCATAATTTTAGTTAATATTAAACGTTTTTTTTCAAGTATTTTTAAGCTACTATTACTTTAATTTAAGGAAATAAAAGAAAACATTATGAAATACAAATCATTTGAGCTTGTTTTAGGTCAGTTGACATGATTTAAACAACTACTTATAGTACATTTCCTGTTTATATAAATATAATCTTAGTTGCTTAGAGGGTAGGCATTGCGTTCCTGTTTTTTAATTGAAACAGGTAAAAAGTTGAATTTGCCTTGGGGCGTATCTTATGTACCCATCGCTTGTAGCATAAATAAAATAATCATAAAAGTCTTTTGCGCTATTTGATAATTGTACAGATAGCGCTGATAAATGTTTTTCTCAAATTTTATACCTTTGTCCGGTAAATGATAAGAGCATATAAACACGATTTATTAGATTTTTTCAAGCTTTGATATATCACGTGGGCTGAAAGTTCGTAGGCTGACACATAGATGGCGCTACTACTAGTATTAAATCCATATAATTTTTAGTTAGCTTTAACCTTAAAACATGTATAAATTTAACAGCCTTTGCACTAATAGTATGTGAGTTATAGCATTTTTAGTGAAGCAACGCTTTGGAGTCGGTTCATTACGTGCAGTCCACTCGGCTGACTGTCGATTGGACTTCGATGTGAAATGATGGAGCCATGTTTCATCCATTGTTACATATCGACGGAAAAATTTGGGTTTATTACGATTGAACAACTCCAAACACTGCTTAGAATCATCAAATCGTTGTTGTTCTTGGTCGATTGTCAGCTGTGGCAGCCACTTTGAACAGCGCATATCCAAATATTCATTCACGATATGTCCAACACGTTCCTTTGATATCTTTAGGGTCTCAGCTATCTCAATCAACTTCACTTTATGGTTATTCGAAATTATTTTGTCGAATTTTTGAATGCTTTCGTCGCCTAACAGCCTCTTTGGGATGTCCACTGCGTTCATCGTTCTCGGTGTTCATTTCGCCTTCTTTAAATTTAGCAAATCACTTATCTACGGTTGATTTTCCTGGTGCAAAGTCCGAATAATGTTTATTAAGTCAAGCCTTGTCTTCAATAGTATTTTTTTTCGTATTTTTCGTATTTTTTTATTAACACACATTCCTTTTTATTCATTTTTTCAAACTAACAAAAGTTGTTTCACTAAAAATGCTATAACTCGTATACTAATAGTACAGTAGCCGTCAAATTTATACACGTGTCTTTTGAAGGTTAGGGCTAACTAAAAACCATACGCATTTAATTCTAGCAGCTCCATCTATGTGTCAGTCTACGACCTTTTCAGCGCACTTGTTATTTTGGCGAACTTTACTGGCGAGTAATTTCTGTTTTGAAAACTACGCTGCGGACATAAGTTAGAAGCAAAAGTTTCATTTTCAACTTTCTATCTCCATTTGTGCAATCAAAGCTTCATCAACAAATGTCGGCCGTATGGACGGATTATTTATAAAATATATATATGTATATATCAATTCATCCATACGTTCCTCATTTGTTATAGATATATATATTGTATGCATTTACGGGATTTGAAATTGGAACTTTACAATTAATATATAATACTAATAATAAAAAGAGACTTTGCTCCCTGGTGTCAAATTTCAGGTAACTGTCATCTAATAAATCGCAATGTGGAACGAAAATTAAAATTTTGATAAAATCGTTTAATATTTAAACACAGAAAATATTTATGTATGAAGGGAAATAGTGTATATAAGACTACGACGAAAGTATCAATTCAAAAACACAAACAGGTTTTATGGTTTTGAATAAAATTATCCGAATTTTCGAATTCCTCCGAGGTTCCTTAAACGGGTCACATCCACTTTTAAACAGCTTCCGAGCAATTAACTTTTTTACCTTTGGGAATTCAATTAAAAGCCGGATTCATTTGCCATAATTTTTCGTAAAGGATCAAACACATTAAGAGTATGCGGGTATTTCAATATAAGCATGGAGTCTTGGAGTTGCGCAAACGCAATAACAAAATTCTACGATAATAGCTACAAAACTGAACATTTTTAAATCCAATTTAAAAGAAACCTAACCTTTATGTAATCTTTGGTCATTTGTTTAAGCACAAGCAATTATGGAGGGGTATGTTATATAAAGTTTTTTTTTTTTGCTTATAAACGCAAATGTTGAAATAAATAAAGAGTGGAAGCTGATGAACCCAAATTCAAATTGACCTTAAATGCGGTTCGTTTTAAACACACATGGTTCTGCTTAATATTAATATGACCAAAATTCAGTATAATTTTGCTTTTTTATGTTTTTCTGTTTAAGTAATATTTTGCCGTTTGTAATTTTTTCCTTTCAATTTTTTTTTGTAGGTTTTGTAATAACATTAGTTTTGTGTATGTATATATATATATCTCGCAGGCAAAATTGTAGCTAGGATTTCAAGTTTAGAGGGGAAATGTCTTTGCTGTCGTTTATATAATTGAAGCCACAGTCGGTTTCTATTACTTTTTTCAAGTATGGAAATATTGTTTCCTGGAAGACGGTTTCGTAAGCGAAAAGGTTTGCTTTTCTTTAATCACTTCTTACAGTTCAATTCTTCGCTTTGCTACCTTTCTGAATTGTAATCTGTGAAGTAATAAAGTATAGTTTGTCTTTCTTGTTAATCATTAATATAAGTTCTACTTTTAAGCATTGCGTGTTAACTTGAAGTAAATAAATTGAAACTTAAAATAATATTTATTTGAATGATAGTACAGCTTACGTTTAGCTATTTATTTAACTTAGTCCGCTTTCTAGGAACTTTTCCATTTAAACATAATTTGCTATTTCAGCTGTTCGCTGTTATGCATCTTATATTAACAATTGCAATGAGCAAGCAGCACATTTTAGTGCCGATCAAATTATCTAATATTGTAAAGATTTTACATTTTGTTTTTGAATCTATCTCGATGAAATAAGACTTTAATCGCGATATTTCTCGGAATCTTATTGATTTTGTAAATGGATAAGAAAAAAAAAATTCTTTAGAAATTATAAAAACGTGAACAATTGAACTTCTGAACTTATTTTGTATTAGCCAAAGTCTCATTTCTTAATATATCATCAGTATAATTCTTTCATCAGTTAAGTAAAACAAATGAAAACCTTAAAAACAGGGTGAGACTCTTAAATGCTCTACAGCGTAACGCTTACTGCAATCCATTTTATAGAAATGTTAGTCCTACATGATCTTTGAAAAATTCTTATAAGGAGCTCAGTCTAAAATGTGAAACGTTGTACTTAAAATTTCGTCATGTAAATAAAGATCATGTAGATCTTGTTGCCATAAAAATGCTTAGTTTTTATGAAAAGCTTTCTAAGAAAGGGGCCTGGAAAGCAGACTGATGTGGGCGAAGCTTAAACTAAATTATGGTACAGTTTTCATTATCAAATGCCAAAAATTTGGATCTTCTTAACCTACAGATGACGGGACGGATGGCTAATTCCATCTCAATTTTTCATATTCATTTAGTTAGCCAAAACATTATTTTTCACTACTTCTTCTTGATGTGTATATAAAAACAGGAAAATTATTTTATGAAAATTGAAGCAATAGTATAAGATGAGCGGTCGTAAAAATAATTCTAAATTGGGGCCAAAACATGTCAGTCGCGAAAACTGCCCCCTATAGGTTGAATACAAAGAGATACGCAGTTAAATAAAACAAATGGATTGACAATCAATTAAAATGATTCTGAATTGTCTGATGGGTGATCTATTTGTTCTCTTGTCATAAATGGTTACTGATTATTTTTCTGATCTAAATTTTTAAATCACTCATTTCTAATCACCTGTTTAATATGGCCTTGGATTACCCCTTAATAGCCAACAAAACCAGATTCAGTTATTATCTTTAAACTGACATTCGCTAACAGCTTTTTTTTTTGCAGTTTATTTCTTTTCTTTTTTGCTTTACAATTCCGGTAAATGGTGTCTTAATAAAAAACAAATTATCTATAAATAAAAATGTTATATTATATTTTTAAAATTAAATTGAAAATAATTGCAATTAATTAACTGCACTACACAGCAGTTGAAAGGTACTAATTAGATATAAAAATTGAAAGCTCACTCATTTGAGGAGGAAGCTAACCATAACGTTTAGAGTATTCCAATTAAAATAAAATTTTTCGAAGTGCTTTTTAATAAAGTGATTATTATTATTATTTTTTTTTTTTTTGCGAACAATAAATGGTGGTAGAAATCTTTTGAAACACGTTTGGAAAGTGATGCTGTAAAGTTCAATTCTATAAAAACCGGGCATTTTATGAAAGCATATATCTTGTTTGGGTTATAACACGTACTCATTCTTCAGATTTAATTTGTCTATGTTATATATACATAAAGACTTATAGTAAGTTTTTTAAATTCACATTAATGCTTTGTCGCTAAAAAATCAAATTAATTGACGACTTTTTTCTATTATCTTAACATTTGTATTCAGATATTCTGTGTAATTTTCCAAAACATGCTATTTTTTCGGTGTATGTTTGTTAGTTTATAAACCTTTTTCACTTCTCTTTTATAGGTCTAGCCATCAATAAAATTCGGTAATTGCTTTTCTTGCCTCTTAATGATTTTAAAACTTTTTAGTGCTGGTATTATTCCTTAATTTAGCTGCTCTTTATTACTCCAATGACGTGTTATAGAAGTCTAACCACAATCCTGCTATTTGTTTATATAGTAACATAAATGAGTAATATATTAAACCCAGATTTTAATTATTCAATTGCTTACGTCTAATCAGTGCCCAGTTTTTACTCAAAAAAAAAGAAGAAAAAGAAAAAGCAAATGGTTAAAAACATTTTTTATGTAATAAATAAAAATAAGTTTAAGTAAAAATGTAGCTTAGATCAATCTTTTTGAGAGTTTCAAATGAAAACTTTATGATGAGCTGATGCATTTCCCACAAGATTTCTCATTTATTTAAGAAAC
Source organism: Glossina brevipalpis (assembly GCA_000671755.1). NCBI lineage: Eukaryota > Metazoa > Arthropoda > Insecta > Diptera > Glossinidae > Glossina > Glossina brevipalpis. The sequence continues at coordinate 251,203 of KK351124.1, read as the reverse complement.
TGTATCATTGTATGTTTTCAAAAATGTTACTAAATGCTACTGCATTTAAAGTAATTACTTTTGTGAAGTTACACGAAAAATTAATCAATATTTACACCTAACAGTCGTTGTAAAACTGCAAAAGTCTCCATAAACATTTTTCATAATTGTAACTTGGCATGCTTTATAAAATATTTTAATATTTCAGTTTTCTGAATGTATTTCCTGTTACTAAAAACATATAAACTTTTTTCTGAACTCGCTGGCACTTCATTCTTAAAAGGGAGGTCCATTTACGTAATGTCCTCTATTAACATTGCGGAAACCTTAAGTTTGTTTAAAATATTATTAGATGGTCTACACAAAACTAGTACATAATCTGTTAGTGTTTTACGCAAACTTGTGGTCTATTTGTACGTAATGCTTTGTGATCTAAATTGTCTTTCGTAGTTAAGCTGGTTATAAGCATTATATAAGTAAAAGGTAGACCAGATAATGTTCATTTCAAAGTTATGTATGCCAGTTACGATACGACTTACTATTATTGTCACAAATGATTGGTCGAAAATATTTTTTGACCTAAGTTTCAATTTGTGAAATGCGTTTTGCAAAACTCTGGCGTGATTTATATACAGACTACAGCGTTATTGGTTATAAACAATGTGTAGGTAAAATTAACATATCTGAGCTTTCTTATTTCCAAGCTTTTTGGTAGTTTATAAAAGATGACAAAGCATTTTCATTTAAAAAGAGCGGCCGTCGTTAAGCCATCTTCAGTGGAATAGAAAGCGAAACTATTTTTATTTCTTAATAAATTTCTTAAGAAAATTGCAAAAAATGGAACAAGATCGTCGAGATGGAAATGCAACAAATATTTTTATTAACCATTTTAGTAACTATCAGTTACCATACTAACAATTCTAGTGTCTTCTCATGTATTGAGTATTTTAACTTAAAAACAAGAAAAAAATTTTTTTTATAATTTTCAATTTCGTATTGCATTAACATTGCATTTTAAATAGGTTTACATTTGCTAGATTATTTAGATCATCTATTAGTGCGGGAACTATTTTTTTTTTCGAAACAGCATGCCACCTTCGGAAGCAGTAGTGGAGCTTATTTGTAGTTTTCATAAAAGTTCTTCATTTTCTTCAGTTTACTAAAGAATTAAAAAATAGGATTTTTTGCAAGCGTTTTTTGACAAAATCTATTATTTAATCATGAAATGAAAGCTCCATCAACAATATTTTAAAGTAATTTCAACATTTTAAGGAATTTACGCATCGATTGAACCAACTTTTTACGCGCTTGGATCAATTTCATTATTTTGTAAAAAGTAAAAAATCGATCATCTTGTGTTCAAAATTTTAATTAGCGTAAAAACTTATAAGATCGCAAGTGACGATTTCTAAAATTAACGGCTTTACGATTTCAAAAAGCAAGGTAAAACAGATCGCATAGTCTGCTAACAAGTCGAGATGTTGACAACGAATCGTTGATGATAGAGCGGTTGTCAGTTCTTCCCTTCTTTTGAATCAAATTTTAAATCCTGATTTTATGCTTTCGCTCCTTCTTTTTGACAGGTCAACTTTGTGTGACCTTTGTCTAGATTCAATACGAAACTCTAAACAATAAAGTCGCATTTCTTTATCGAAGAGACTTTCCCATTACAGCGAGCGATGATTTCAAGCTGCCCACATTTACACATAGTTTTTTGAATCTACAATATTGTCACATAATTAGAGTTATAAACGGAACCAAAATATTTATATAGAGACTCCGTGTGCGGGGCGCATACAATAAATTAAACAACAACTTCTATTCGTGTGACATTCTATTAGTGTTAAGCACGTGTTTGCTGTAATTACAGCTGTTTGTTTTACACAACAACTGAACACCAATATTGAATTAATCGTATGTACGCTTACCTGTCGTTGAACATTCACAATGTGACAAAATTTATTTCTTTACCTATTTAAAATTAATGTGTTTTTATAAAAACAAATTCAATTTTAAAATAAATTTTTTCAATAATAATGTAATTCACATAAGACATATACGAGTCTTCGATGCAATTATAATTATTTTGTATTATTACTATTTTTTGGGACGTGATAACAGCGACAACAGATGACAAATACATCGTTGGCATATTAGTTCAGAATTTATTATTACTATTACTGTTAATATTGCAAATGCTAATACTAATACTATTACTATCACTACTGCTATTATAACTATTATTACTATTGCTAAAACTTTACTATTATCACTATTGCTAAAACTTTACTATTATCATTACTATTACTGTCACTATTGCCATTACTATTACCATTATTATTATTATTGCTGTTATTTTTACTATTATTATTGCTATTACTATTATCATTACTATTAATGTTACTGTTACTATTACTGTTATTATTACTATTATTATTACTTCTGCTATTATTATTTCTATTACTATCGCTGTTACTATCACTATTTCTATTACTATCACTATTACTATTACTGTTACTATTACTATTAGTGCTACTATTTTGAGTTCTTGTTTTTGGAAATTAAAAATATTTTAAAAAAATAATCCAACATAATAAGATTGAAAAGGAATTATTATAAGTGTTTGTTGTGCTTGTATTTATGAGCATAATGAAAGACTGACAACGAAAAGAAAAATTAAAACTTATTTATGAAAAAAGAAAAAAGAATGATTTGACATTAATTGTCTAGTCACATTTTTGCAATTGTCAATCAAGTGTAACAAGAAAACTAACAAACGCGACATTACATTACAACAACAAAGTAAGCCTGATGCAAAAAAATTCAATTCCAATTAAATATATGGTATCATTAGAAAATAAAACAAAGGAAAACACGATATGGTGAAAGTAAAAACTAAACCACTCTTTCTTTAAAGTTTAAATGAGAAATTAAAGAAAAAAAAAAGGATTAAAAGAAAAAATGAATGAAAACCTAAAGACATTAATAAAAAGTCATCGCTCTACAAGCTAGTGGAAAATTGTGATTGAAATTGAAAATTATATTAAAAAGAAAAAATATTAATAATACATAAAAAAATATGAACGAGAGTCATTGCTCTATAAAGTCTGCTGATAATTTTTGTTGATATATGAAAAATAATAACTTATTGTAAAAGAGAAATGACTTTGTCAATTGGTTGCATTGGTTTAAGTAACTATTGTGGATATACTCAAAATTTTGAGATTTCTTAAAATTCTTGAACGATTTTTATAATGGTGTTGATTAAGTAGATTCAATCGTGAATAATTGTATATTTTACAAGCGCTTCGTTAAACATTTATAGACATTATATACCAACAAACTTATGGAAACCTGTCATATATATCTTACTATCTTTATCTATCCTGTAGTTTATTTATGCTCGTAAATTTTTATAATAAATTAGTAATAAATTATTACTTTGTAAAATAATATCGTAGAAGAAAAAATAAAGTAACCAGCAAATCATGCAAAATGGCAACTACATGAACCATAAGCCAGGGCTCTGTGAAGTGTTCGAAACTGTTAATTAATATTACATCTAAAGAGTAAATAAGTGAAACAGTCATACATAAAAACATTATAAGATGAATTTTTATGGTTCGTTTTTCGATTCCATTTTTACCGTGATATTTAAGAAAACATTTAGCCAACTCAAATTTGAAATGTTCACATTTTTAATTGAAGTATAAGGGAATAGGGCTACAATATGTCCAATTACGTATTAGACGCCTACTGCATCCAATATGTAATTGACTCTGCTTCTCCAATGATCGGTTCACTGCCTGTTGTAAAAACTCGGATAAAAAGATAAATTTTGAAAATATACATAATTTATTTGTAAGCACGCCAATGAGAGACTAAGAACTTTAATATTCTTGTAAGAGGTATTCAAATAATATTTAATGCAGAAAGTAACATAAACACAACTAAAAAAATATTTTTAAATTGTTGGGTATTATTTTATAATGATGGCGTAAAATTCGGTCCAAAGGGAATATGATTTTTCTTAGTGTTGTTATATAATATATTTTTCCTCTTATTTTTCTACTTTTGTTTCTCTTCTTTTTCTACACGCCCTCTAACTCCGATTTTTCTTCTTTTTTTTCGCTTTAATTGCATTACAGAATTTTCTCATGTGTAACAAATTTTTCTGTTGTCTTTGTTTTCCTTTAAAAAAGTATAAAATTAATTTACTGTTTGCTGTGTATGTGGTGGAAAATTGTTGTGTTTTATTTTTTTATATTTTATTTTTAACCGAAAAAAAAACCAAATACTAAAAAAAAACCAAGCACCGTTATCAAGATCACTGTGGTTTGTGTAAAATAATGCATTTGTTTAGATGAATACTTAGTCAGTCATTCATATGAGTGGCTTAGTAGTAAATTACGGGGTATTGTTACTACAACGTTGAACAGAGTTATAAGTCTTAAGTTTTACTCTACAATTTCATAATTATACCTAATTAACATTAACATGATCCGGGGCAGGGAAGTTAAATTCATGTCTAAATCATGTGACACTCGCCAAGCAATTTACATAGGAAATAAAAAAATCTTAAAACTAATTCTCTAATATAATAGAAAAAAAAAACCATGACGCGTAGAGATTTAATATAAACACTAATAAGATTTTCTATTTCCTAGAAATTTGATTTAATATAATTTTGTGAATAGTTAAGTAGTAATTTGAATATCTAATCTAATGCAAAAATCTTGAAATATGAATATAAGGAAAGGACAGATTTTCTTTAGCACTAGAGTGAGTCTCTATTATTACAAAAACTTTCAGAAAATGCAGATATTTGAGGGCTTAATACTTTTTAAAGACGACTAAATATATTTCGGACTTTTTGTTACCTTTTTATTACTTCTTTTATTGGTATGCGAATTTAATATCACTTAGCCTTACATAAAATTTACCCAGCATATCAAGTGATATTACTCAACTAAAAGGATTGAACTCAGAATGATTGAAATTATAATTTACTTAGTTCTTGATAAGTCACATTTCTATAGTGCGCAAATGTATATTTAAATATGTTAAATACTATTGCGAAAAATTCGCTTCAATTTAGGTTTTCTTCCCAAAATTCGTTAAATCAATTTGATACCATTGAATAGTGAAAAGCATGTTTGCAAAATTATAAGAACTATTTATAGAAAATTTTATATAAAATTTGAAAAAAAATTATTTGAAGAACATAGAATACTCTAGCAGTTCACGAGATGTCGCTCTGTTGAGTTCAGAGACGTTTCTATCTTCGAAAGCCACGATTCAATTCTATCGATTTGAGGAAATCATTTGCTTATAAATTTTCAATAAAGGTAACACATGTTCTTCCGATGTTTTTTTTGGTAACTCTTTTAACTTTCTTAATTAATCCTCTCTCTTTCTTTTATATACTACATTTCATTATTTAGCAGTAAATTTCTATTAATGTTTTAGCCGCATACAGCGTCTTTATTTTATGAGGCAAAGCAAATAATACAAAGCAAATATTTACTTGTTTTTTTTTATTACTTTCCCAATATTTTAAGAAATTTCTTTTCCCCCAAAATTAGATACTTTCTATGAAGATTTATTCTATTCAATATAAAGACCACTTAATTGATTATGTTGCAGTGTAAATTATGTTAGTATCTGTTGTTTACAGTGTATCAAATATATTATGTATTCATTCACGCTTGCGGTGACGCTAGAGTAACACTATCCCTTGCAGAAATACCTGTAAATACCCATTTCCCTTACCAGCTCTGTTTTAAATAATCCTTGGACGATTAATTCACTGATTGCTGACCTTAAAACATCTTCCAATATTTGTGTGTTCGTAATGATAGACCTTGCACAATTTTTTATAGTGATAGCTTCCTAAGAATATATATATATATATATTTAATATGACCTTTACTCTGTCAAGATGGTCAGAAAGAATGGTGTAGGGGAAGAGGAATCTGTTTTGAAAGTGATATAAGAAAAAAGAAATATTTACTTAATAGTAACGTTAATTAACCAATTTAACCGTATTTACTTAATTAGAAAAAGGTGCAAATCAAAATAACATTTGATTTCGTTACGTTCTAAATAGAGGACTCCCGTGTGCCTTGCGGCAGTCTAGCAATTGCAAAAAATTTATAAAATTGTGCCAAAAGTCAGTGATGAAATATTTATTCGATTGAATTTTGATGTAATAGTCTTTACTTAAAAATAGGAAACAAGAGCTATATCTGAAGCAGTTGATAGTGAAAATCAAGGAACCATTTACCCCGGTGAGATTGGGGTTAAAAATTTGGCAAAAGTTTACACTGACATGTAACGATATTAGTACATCATATTAGACTTAGAAGTTTTATGTACAAAGTTAAAATGAGAATATAAAGTAAAAATATCATTATCTTAGATTATTAGTTTAATTCAGCTTAGTTTAATAGCGAGTGAATAGTTTTCATGTCTTTATGTCTCTTCTTTTCAATTTAAATCTTTAGGCTTTGTACGAACTATAAAACACAGGACACTGAACTACTATAAAGTTTTACATCTTTTGTAAACCATTATATGTGCACTATGACTTGACAAGTTTGAGGAAAAATGTGTTAAAAATAAGTGCTTTTTCATTAGGGAGTATGATTATTTATGAATATATATATGAGTTTATAAATCTTCCTTTTCTTAGTTTAACGTATTTATGTCAACATTTTTGTTTTTAATTAACAATAACTCTTTTTATGAAATTTTCTTCTGAATTTCTTTCGAGCGATAAAATTAAAAATGTTAGACAAATCAATTTTCTCTAGTTTTCTTTAATCAATCTCGTAGTTTGCTTTTTAACGTATAATTTTATTAGTAAACACTTGCCGCAAGCGTCATAGTTCGAGAGCAAAAACCCAGAGAAGCCGAATTTTTTTTACAATTTTAAAATTTAAGCGTGTAATTGAATTAGTGAGACTTTGACTCATGAAATAAGATGTTATGGTTAGAAGAAAAGTGAAAGTGTTTAAAAAAGATGCCATAAACTGTCAGCTAACAACTGATGCCAACGTAACAGACGGCAACAACATAATCTCACAAAGAAAAAAAAACGAAACCAATTTACTATGTCTTGCCTTTGGTAACCGGGTAGAGTTTTTTAACTATTTTTTTCTTTTCTTTCGATTGTTATTATTAACAAAACATATGTAAAAACTTAGAGATAGAAAAGACAACACTTTTGGTCGAATTTTAAATATCACTTTGGACGTCACTTTGGCGAATATACAAAGAAGAAAAAAATCGTAGTCGTTTAGTATTTAGTCTTTATTTAATTATTTAGAAGCGTTTTTTAATCGTTTAGATGACCTTAATAGACATATTTGAATTATTTAGAATAGGTTATAAATTACCATATAGATTTTCGAAAAAATTAAAACAATTTTTTTTCCGCTTCTTCTCTCAGAGCAGGGTCTTTGAATATAAACTCCAAATGCATATTCCATGTTTATATTACTACCTTAAATTTTGCCACCGACAGAGTTCGAACAAGAGATGGCGAAAACATAGATGAAGAAAAATTATACAGCAAAATCGATTAAATATATCATATATATATATATGTATGTTTGTATATGTATATATAATGGGTGATATGTTCTTTTTCCGCGGTTTTTTGGTACATTTGTGAGCTTCTTTTGGTAGCCTACTGTTTTCAGATGATTCATATGGTTGATGTTTGATGCCTCCGCTATTTCCTGGGAGCTTGCATACCGATCTTGCTCAATCAGTTACAAAATTTCATAGACTTTTTCCGTCACTGGTCGACCATGGCGAGATGCATCTTTGATATTAAGATTTTCAGAACGGAATCGAGCAAATGATTTATTTCGTTCTCTCACAGCATTCTCACTGTACATTTCACATGCTTCCCCATTTTTTGTGTGGCGTTTTTACCTTTCTTGCAGTGAAAAGGCGTCATGCAGCGTATTTCAAACCCATATAACTTTTTTCACAAGCAATGAATTAGAAATCTTTTTATAAAATCCAATATATATATGTATATATCTACATGTATATATACGCAAATAAAAATCATTATTGAAATTTATAAAATTTTTTAAAGGCGAACAAGGTTTTTTGCCATTAAAAACGAATGGATGTGGAATCTTATACATGGCTATTACAAAAGCAATGATAAATGTTATATACCTTATACTTCGACAATGAAAATCGTGAAAAAAGTTACTGCAAAGTTTTTATAATTAAATTATTTAGTAAATTTATAAAAAGTTAATTTAAAAAAATATAAACAGCACTTGCAACGAATTTCGGACATCTGTTATCCAAGATCGATCCCCTATTTCCATCTTTGAAATTTGAAAAACTTTTCAATACAACTTAAAACTGATAATGGATAGTTCCGGTAAAGTGAAGCCAAATCATACGATTTTGTTTGGTGCATGCTAACGCACTGTTTATAATATAGAATAAATAAAATTATGATTCCCTGATAATGGGTATAAAAGGCGAAGTCCAGTTTAGGTTCATGACAAATTCTGTATACAGTACTGTGAAAAAAGTAAGATGAATTTTTCACTTCAAATTTGCGAACTTTTTTTTCTGTGACTTGGTGCTATTATCTCCGATGGATTTCATGTCAACACATTCATCTGGAGCAGGGTTATGTTAGCTTTTTGTAAAAATACGAAAGTGAGTTTTTCGATTTTTACTATGTGAATGAAACAATGATATCTAACTACCAGGATATGTCATAAAGCGAATGCTTAGGGGAGATGAGACTTGGGTCTATGCATACGACCCGGAAACAACTGACTAATCGAGTTAATAGACTTGGATCTATACATATGAATCGAAAATAACTGACCAATCGAGTGAATAGTTGTGAAGTTGAATCAAGTTAGAAAAAATAGATCAAAGTCGCTCAAAAACTATATTTATGTTAATAGTTTTTTTTTTTCGATTATAATGGTATTGTACATTATGATTATCTTGCACGTTACACCAAACTAATAACAAAGATTATGATTTGGGTGTTATGGCCTTCATAGTCTCATGATTAAATTGATTTGGAAAAATAAATAAGGATTTTTCACATTTATAAACAAATTCGTGTTAATTTTTAATCACAGTAAGTAGCATATTAAGTAACTGCCTTTTAGTGGATAATTGTAAATGTATAGAAAAAATGATTGTAAAGAAATTTAAATGAAGTAGAATTTATTGATTAGCAGTCTCATTTATAAGAGGGCAATAAAAACTTGACAAGTCGTCTTCTTATTATATAGTTACCGCGACGTTAAAATTATAAAGAGAAAAAAACTTGATGCGTAAAATGGGGACCGAAAAACTAGTTTTTCCATTAACTTTCTAAGGCATTTGTCTCAGCTAAGTGTACCCATCATCTAATAAGCGCAGACTAACCATATTCTAAGATATTAACTTACCACGTTATTATATTAACTGTAAATTCAGACGCTATTATACGGGGATTAGTTTAGAATGTTTTTTCCTTGAAATCAACTTTTCTAAGTAGTTTTAGTTAGAACTGCAAAATTATATTCCCCTCTTTTTACTTTATCATGAGTCATTTTTCCTTACTTTAGTAAAATTACAATTTATATAGGAAAATGAAATGAGAGGCTTTTGTTGCAAAGACAAACAAGGTTGTTTTGCGATGACGGTTAAAAATGTAAAATGTACGAGACCAATGTTTAACATTTGAAGTAAACTGAACTGTCAACTTAATTAACATATCTATACACTTTAATAATAAATTAATACAAAACAAATTGAAAATAGAAAAAAAAAACGAAAACATTGTATTTGGTTTCGATTGATAATTTTAATACCCACTACAAGCTATGTTGAAACGAGGAAATTCTTTAATATTATGCATAGAAATAAGTGACTTAGATACTTTGATCATGGATAATCGTAATACATAAGGCCGGAGTGCGTATATATATGGCGAGACAGATCATAAAATAGCGAAAAGATCCATGGTTACATAATATATACGAAATCTTCTTCACGAATTTTTCTATTCGCTTTCACTGACGCTGAGTTTCTTCGATTTAAATTCTGTTTTAATTTTGAAATTTTGCCGTAGACATTAAGGTTAATGTTTGCTTCTTTCTATGTTTCACACAAGGGGATTTTGGGGATTTAAAAATTTGGTTTAAATAAATAATAAATTTATATTATTTCCATTTTTTGGATTTTTATTATTTTTAAGCAAAATTTAATGTTACACTAATTAAAACTTTTTCAAGAATAGTCTTTGACATTAACTAAATTTCGTTGTGTGCAAGAAATACTTTTAATTTTTTCTACATGATTTTCTACATGATTTTCTGTATATTTTGGATTATTAAATGAGCCTATTACTCATTTAAAACGGCTGACTTATGTTTTCGAAAAATGGTTTACATCAAAACAAAAACTTATTTAGGAAAGAGTTAAGCAGCAAACTTGTTGAGTTCATTCGTTTTTTTTTTTTTTGAAGTTGAATATAAAACCCTGAAGGTTGCTGTTATTATACTTTTTACGATATTTTTTATTCTGTTTGGTATGGATTTGTGGTTCGTTGAATTAGTTTTGAATTTTATCGAAAAATGTGCAGAATTAAGTGACTAGGAGAAGAGAGCACGGAAGTTTATTTAATTGAATTCGTAATTGACTAAGACGAAGTAAAAAAAGAAAAAAAAATACGCAAATGTCGCTTTTTTGTTTGATTGCGTAAACCACAATTTCTACTGAGTCATTCAATACTGAGTGTTCCTAAGAGAAATATAAATAAACATTTAATAATTAAATAATAAAATATTGACACTTTCGTTTTATTTATTATTTGTTTTTTTCGTTCATATTCGTTTCATTTAACTTTTCTTACTATACTCGTACGTAGAGGGTGTGTTCAATTACTGAAATGTCTGGAATACATAGAAATACGTAACGGATTAAGATATTATGTTTAAGGGGAGTAGCGGAAGGCTGTCTGTTGCTCTGTCGATTTGGTCATTGAAATTAAGGTTACGATTTCACAAAAAAAAAACAAAACTTTTTTTTACTCTTCGCAAGTTTAGCGTTGAGCTTAGTTAGTATGAATATTAAAGTTATATTATATGGTTATTTATATCATAGTTCCGAAAGTAAATGGAGATAAATTACGCTTCTGATTAAAATTTGAATCAAACTTTTCTTTTAGTATATGACTTGAAACTTGCCATTATATGAATGGAGTACAACATCATTCAAATGCTGTCCATTGGACTTCGGACAATAGTGAATTCTTTTGAGGTCATTTTCAATAATACGTCTACACATAATGGCCATAACTTGATGAGTGTTCGTTTTCAAAGCATCTTTCCGTACTTACACTACTTGGCTGTTCTAATTTCTGTGTCTCTATGCGTAATTTTTCAAATTTATTATGTCTATGTAAAGCACATTTCAGATAAGTACTACATATATATCTGCTTTACTATAATATGTTGCAAAACATAGAGCATTAATCAAGTGAATTAATTAAAAACTCAGATGAAAGAATTAACAAGATTCGATTTACTTATGTCTGAAATCTTTCAAAATTCATGCAACGATAAATAAATTTGTCTGCTCTGAGATCCTCATTCTTTGCCGAATTTAGTTATGTCTTGATGATGGGAGGTCAGAACGTGCTTTTATTTACCGCACAGTTATGAACTCATCGCCAATGTAGTGAAAGGAGTGCAATAGATACGAAGACAATACTGTAGATAAAAGTGAAAAAATTTGCCAAATTTCATTGCGGAAGTTATTTGAACACAATATGTTTTCGATTCTGACAGGCCTGCGACTGTTATGTTTTTCAATTTAAGATTTTTGTTGGCGAGTTTTTATGACTTCACAAATCGGATATATAGAAAACTCTACAGAAGCGCGCAAAATATTTGCCATTTGATATTTATTCGATTTGGGCTATGAATTTTTTCATAGGCGAAGTTACGTTTACATAATATATTAAGTCTACCTTTTAATTTTTTAAGTTAATTTTTAATTTTTAAGCACAGCAATCAAAAGAAGCAAGCGATAGCTAGAAACAGTTATGGCCTAACACGAATGCGAATTTCTTCTTATACTTCTTATTTATTATTTCGTTTAATTTAGTTTTCTTTAATAATATTTTATATAAAAAATCTCTTAGGACTCTTTATATATCTTTAACGTTTTGAATAAATGTACACACATATTTACCGAAAAAAAACCGTTTTTTGTTTTAGAATTGTTTTTCGGGCTCTTATGTATTCACTTGTAAAACAAGCACTTTGCTCTAAATAAATTTCAATATTTAGACCACATGTCTACCGTTTCGTTGTTAACAACTGCTTCAAGTGGTAACAATGAGCTGCTAATTTAAAATACTTTCACGTCCTCTGCAGATTTATTTGAAGAAAAAAAAAAAGAAAAAACGCAAATATATAATATATTTAAACACAAAAACCCACACATACTGCACAGAAGACAACAGTAATGATTGAACGATACATAAAAACTCACCGACACGTTCCGCAAACATTAACAAGTTATTGCTGTTATTGTCTTAAACAACTGTTCTCGAAGCAAAAAGCAGAAAACATGACTAAAAAAATATTGCTTTTTTTATTTATTTATTTATTTTTTTTTTTTTTGAAATGAAAGTACGTTAAATAGAGCAAAAATCAATTATTTACTTAAGAAGATATTAATGCGTGGTTACGCTCATTTCTAAAGTATAAGAAAGTGTTAAAATTATTATAGCGAAAATTTTTCTTTTTTTTTTTTTGATTTTAGTATATATTTTAATTTATGCCACTTTCGAGATGATGGTAATCTTGTGTATATTAAAAACTTGTTTATTTAATAAACTTAGCTTTATTTATAACGGTATTTCATGACTGGCAGAAGTGTGCCAGAATTTTTCAAGATGACTTCGAATCTCTTCAAGTAAGTGATTGTTATTTAAAAATTTCCCCAAATTAAGAAAAGCAATTTTATTAAGAAATTGCCGTTAGCAACATATTAAATGTAGATTGAATAATTAATTGATTTGATGAATTAATTTGAGAAAATTTACTATATATATACAATGCTTTCTATACTTCTTCTGATGAAGTATACTATTAAAAGGTAAACAAATTTTTTTAAAATAAATATCAATCGATTCAAACTTGATGCGTGAAATTTATATAGACTATTACTGCAAGATAACTGCAAAATTTCATGATAATAAGAAAATCAATTATTTATTATTTCAAATTAGGACTTCGAACAAGAAACTCACAAAGAGCTTACCAAACTTAATATTCCATAGTTGTCGAAGGTTAGGGCTCTGATCAATCTTGAACGAAAGATTCCAAACGTAATGTGTGAAGTTTATGTAGACTATTACTGCAAGATTACAGCAAAATTTCTTGATAATAAGAAATTAAAGTTTTTACGCTTTCAAGTCAGAAAATTGAACAAGAAACTCACAAAGAGCTTATCATACTTAATATTCTGTAGTTGTGGAAGGTTAAAGCACTGATCTTGGAAAAAAAAATTCGAAATTTAATGTGTGAAATTTATGTAAGCTATGATTGCAAAATTACTGCAAAATTTCATGATAATTTTTTACATTTTCAAGTCAGGACATTGAACCAGAAACTCACAAAGACCTTATCAAACATTCTATTCTATAGTTGTCGAAGCTTAGGGTTCTGATCAATCTTGAAAGAAAAATTTCCGGGAAATTTAGCAAATAAAACGATTCATAAAAATACACCAGCACCTCCAAGAAGTTAAAGGAATAACAACGATAGCAGAACGAATAAAATTTTTGTCGCTTTCAAAAGGTGTCTAAGCAGATGATTTGCTTCAAACAGTTATAATGGAATCATAAGAAAAAGGGCTTTTGACATAACAATATCTGCTACATCTGCTAATATCGAGCGGTAGATACCTTAATATTACATAGAAATCATCTGAAATTCACAAGAGCACTCCCTCAAGAGTGGTAAGTCAAATCAAACGCACGATCATTTTGAAACGCATTTAACTTAGCATAACCTCGCATTTGCTTTATTTGTTTAAGCATTGCCAGTTACAAAAATTATGTTATTAGCTAGTGTTACATTAAGGGGAAAGAGATAATTAAGGAAAATATGTTAAAATATATATTAACCTATAAAAAGGTAGTGCTTAAGTAGAAGCAACAAGAACAACAATCGGAATCGGACTACAACTTTGCAGCAATAACCAGTAATTGTAATAAAATAAAAAAAAAAATATATGTGCATTCAAACTATGTGAACACACATATAAAGACAAAATAAATAAATAAATAAATAAATATAATCTGGCAACACAGTAGTTAATCAGTTAAATAATGAATTACGAGAAAAAGCTCTTCTGGTATATGTGCCAGAGTTAGAAGCACAAAAAGGAAATAACACACTTTGTAAATATTTACAAGCAAGCAGAAGAGCGGATCACTTATAATTAATTCTAAATTTTGAATTACATGTTTGATGTAACAAAACATGATTATTTATTTCCAATTAATAATAAAGTTAATGAATCTATCAACCCTTTTAAATGATTGAATGAACGAATGTAACTCTTAGGAAATATCTTTTGATACCTAAGCCAGGCAGGCTTATGAGTTTTAATCGATTTACATAACAACAATGGATTTTAAGTCAAATCAAAGAGTGAAGACAAAAATGTAGTTTCTGTAGACTCTATGGGATTCATATGGTAAGAGGTCTACAAGCCGAACCAGTTCATAGCAAAGTACTTTGTAAATATGAGCGAATTATCAAATTCCTTTACCGACCTTTTCACGAAGCCCAACAGTGCCTTTGTTTTAATTATATAAAAAGAAATATGAAACGTAATCAGAGTTCGCTCAAAATACGAAGAAACCATTAAAACTTTTTCAACTTTAAATTTGTCAATGTAACAGTGTACGTGTAACAGGAGAATTTCTTAAGAGATTTACTTAATTGTGTCGCAATGGCAAGGTTGGTAGTAGAACGAAATATTCAGAAGAAAAGCTGAAATAAATTATTGTTCTATTATCTACAGCCGGAATGAACGTTAATTCGTGAACAATCTAAATATAATACTATCCCGATTTTATTAGTACCAAAAGTAATTTTATTTTTTATATACTACTAAATTAAGTAAAATGTTTCCATTGCAAGTTTCACTGTTTCAAAATGTTCACAGAATTCTATGCAATAATTGCATCATTAGATATTCAGCAAAACGCACAAAAAAAAATTTTACCACAACCAATACCACACATCGTAAATCGCTGATATATTCTATTCCCCCTTGTTGGGCTATAAAACACATTTAAGTCTTTTTTTTTAGGTTTCTTTTTCTTAACATTTATTTAACGCTTAACAAGATACTGCACTTAGCTTAACAATCGAATTCTATCTAAGGAAACATACATTTTATTTTTTTTCTTTTTTTTTTTTGCTCAAGTTTATGGTGCGGGCAAACTTTACTACGCTTTTACATGAAGCCTTTGTTAACTTATCTTTCATTTTTTATATTTTCTTTTCTTTATTTTTAATGGTTTTTTTTGGACAATAATACAAAAGACTCTTTAAAAGGAACGCTTCTTCTTTTCTCGAAGAACGGCACAAGCGTACGTAATCTTTTAACCATCGATCGAAGGAGGGGAATACACTAATTTTGTAAAGTTTTCCGTAATATATGGAAATTAGCATCAGGAATTCTGAAATGTTTATGTATTTACGTATATACAAATATATAGTCTTGATAAACGAGATATTCGAAATAGATTTAGTTGTAAGCTTCTGTTAGTGAAATTTTTGAAGACGCAAGAACCTTGAAGTTTGTGAAAAACTTGTAAAAAATTCATTACGATTCTAAGTAAAAGTAGTTTCAATCTGTCCACTGATAGATTCAAAGTTTAAAAAACTTTAGTTTGCATGCAGTCATCTTGAAAGTTGGGTATCCAAGATTCGTTTAAAGGTTTTTCTTGCTTGCTTTTCTTTCAACGAAAAGTTATGCCTAATCTTGCATCCACAAATACAATATATAAATATATACATACATATATATATATATATACATATGTATGCACACATACATAAAGGCATTCTTTACCTGGTAGTAGCGCTAAAATTGTAACCAAAACAATTGCTTCTTCTTCTTTAGTTTAAACCATACTACCAGAGGGTTCTTGGTCTCTGGCATAAAATGAAAAAGAAAACACTTTTATATTCTTTGCGCGCGTTGTGTAACTTAAATGTTACAAAAAAAAACAAACAAACAAAAAACGATGTACCATTTAAAGAGACTTTTTTACACGAAAAAACATAGCTACAGTCTTTTCAATTGTTAAGGAATCAAAAGAAAACAAAGACATTGCATCTTGTTAACCTTAGATGCGTTGTGTTTGTGAAAAGTTGTGTGTTCTTTTTTTTTTTTATTTTCTTTTCAACCATTTACACAACATTCACATCTGTGCTAGACATGCAGTTTGCTGGTTTGATTTTCGCTGCATATTTTTTGTACTTCCTTTTTATTGTTGTTGTAGTTGCGGTTTAAATTGCTTATGGGAAAATGTATCCTCCAGGGTACATGTTTATGCGGTTATTTATGGCAACAAAGTGTCAGTTCTTATCATTTTGAAAACATCTATGTTTTCATGGATAATTCTCTTTTCTGCTATTCTATTTTCTTTTGATTTTCCATTTGAGAAATATCCTTTTGAAAATTGAAAGGAAAGTTAACAATAATATAAAAAAAAGGACAAAAAAACAAAATATATAAATAAAACATATAATGCAAAAAAAAAACTTGAGATAAGAAAAACTACTCACAAAACTTACTAACAAAGTTTTTCGAGACAGACTTAAGAAACAAACTTGCTTTATTTTTGCTTTTCATTTGTGATTTATTAGAGAAAAGCAAAAGACTTAAGATAAAAACTTGATATTTAAGAAAACAGAAACTCTCAATGGCCAAATATATTTTGAGAACATTGCTCTTCATTAGACTTAAGAAACGAACTTGCTTTATTTTTGCTTTTCATTTCTGATTTATTATTGAAGTAAAAGACTTAAGATAAAAACTTGATGCTTACGCTTAAAAATTTATAACACTTTCCGCCTGAAGGAAGATCGTTACATTTTTATATCTGTGTATGCCACTGGAACATGAAAATACTGTAACTTTATCATGCGGCTTGTAACATGCATCCTGCATGCATCGGGCTTAAAAGAATTTTATAAATTCGATTGATGTTAAATTTGCTCATAACCGCTTGTCCACCAGTTCGTCGAATGCGTTTGGCACTTTTAAGTTTGAATAGAAATCTGAAACTCGATATTTACGTATAAATATATAAAAATATATAAAAATATATACTGAAGCAATCAGGATCCAAAGCGTTTATTTTCAATTATCATAATAATTTGTAAGATTTTAATATAAGAATTGTTTTATAATTGTGGTTTAATTTTATCAATGAACGAATTGTTAGAACAAAATATTTTGTTTTTAATTTTAATACTAATTTTTTTTAGTATTAATTCTAAATAATAGTTGAACTTGACCTCCTAATTAAATTATCTGATTTATGATATGAATGGTTTATGAATTTCTAATCTATTTGCATACAATTGTAATGCGATTTACATTAATTTATATAATGTTTAAATTAATACCGATAAGAAAATCAAACTAATTGTTTATAATGCATAAAATAAAAATAAACTACAGAATTTATTAACATTTGCTTTTTCTCAAAATGTCCCGCGGACGGGAAATTGGTCATTAATATCTCTTTTTTTATAGCTTAAAGTTGCATAAATTCATTTATACAAGCAATAGTAGCGCGATTTAATTACATTTAATAACATATATAATTTATAATTTAAATAAAAACAAGTATCAAGTTTCTTTTTGTAAATAACAGAAAAACACTTGAAAGATCGTGGGTAGCTAAGGTGCATCTATGTTAGCTTCACTTACAATGTTTGTGAGTAATTATACCTTTCTTTTACTCTCTCTTCTTATTCTTCTGCTTGTGTACAGTGTACCCCAAACAGCTCAAAAGTTGTATATTCATTCGTTAGTTGAGTTCGAAAACTATATGTCTTGATAACCACATTTTTCGATCACTAGTATCTTAATTATACATCATCTGATGTTTGCCTGCAATTAGACTAACTGCCGTTATGGACGTCTTTACGCTTTATCGATAACTCTTGAAAAAGCAAAGAGCGTTCTTCTCTTGTACTGATGTGCTTCTTCAAAAATTATGAGGGGAGTTTGAAATAAGAAATTGTGTGTGATTTGTCGATAAATGAATACAGTGCCGTATTCAATTTGTTTATTTATTATACAAATTATTGTATATACCAATTTGGTAGATTCCTAAATGGGAAAAGTGCTAGCTTGATGACCATAAGGGTTTTGCTAATTGGCCAGATTTTTTTTGCATGCAATTGTATTAATTTATATAATGTTTAGATTAATACAGATAAGAAAATCAAATTAATTGTTTGTAATGCATAAAATAAAAATAAACTGCAGAATTTATTAGCATTTGCTTTTTCTCTAAATGTCCCGCAGAGAATTCATACTTTATAATATTGCAAATATCCAACAGTTCTATTTTCTATAAAATTCATTTTTAAAACAAGTTTTTAATATTTAAAAAAAAATAAATAAAAACCAAGAGAGTAAAATATTAAGTCAATGTCGAAGAGCAATTAAATTTGGACACATTATCAGCTACAATGTTCATTCTTGCCAACCTAATATTATATGTGCTGTTTTTTTAAATGTTGAACTAACCTATTCTTAGTACTTTGGAGAGTATTTTTTTATTATAGGTATCTTATATGAGCTGCGCAAATTTAGTTTTATTTGATTTAATTAATTTAACTGATGTAAATTAGTTTAATTATGATGATAATTAAAGTGTTTCCTTCTTTCATTCCAGCTTGTCAAATTAAATTGGTTCGTAAAAAATTACCTGTGGCGATATAACGTAAAGAATGCTAAGGAAACACGGTAGCTGAACAGAAATGAATATAAAAGGAAATAATGATAATTTAAAATCATAAATTTAACGGCGGAACATTAATTTTCATTTAAAACAAGACAACGCATTAAATAAGAGAAACGGTTGCAACGGCAACTAAGAAAGCAAAGAGTAATTACTGGAAACTTGTCCACATTCGCATAATAATAATAACAAGAAAACAGTCTAGAAAGGGGGAAATCTGGTAGAAATCGGTGTCGTTTTTTCTTTTCTTTCATATTTTTTTCTCACAATCGTAGCACTTGTAAAACATTTAACTAAACATGGAAATAATGGCTAACACAAGTAATCACAATCAAAATCATCATCAACATCAGCAGCAACAAGAACTAGGTTTGTTGGTTGCTATACCAAAACGGCAACAACAACAACAACAGCAGCAGCAACAAGAGCATTATAGTCATCATTATAACAGTGAAGCTACTGGTAGTGATGCTGTTGTCGTTGATTCACATTTACCATTTCAACGTGAAGTGCGTGAATGGCAACGCATAGATCCGGATACAGGTGCATTGCTTTCAGGCCGTTTAGAAGCTGATCGTTGGATAAATGGTCCCTTAAATAGTTATGGCAAAGTAAGTAGAAAAGAACAGATTACACAACAAAAAAAAAGTTCCCGATATCTTATTTGACGTCCAAAGCTTATATGGCTAAACAAAATTGATTGCTACATGTTAACATTAAAATAAAAAAATAAAAACAAAAACAAGAAAGAAGAAAGAAGAACAGAATAAATTGTCCAAAGAATAAAGCTAAGACACAAACTCTGGGATTAATAGAAGTTTAAAACACCATGTGAGCTAAACTTAATTAATAGCCTATTAGAGTTTGCATCAGTTTTCCTTTTGATTTGGTTTATTTAGCTTGTCATTTTCATTTAAACTTAATTTATCCCTAGATTGTAATTTATTTTTATGATGCAATTCGTTTTGAAAACAACAATAACAATTTATATATAAATTTTCATTCGAAATCTTTTTGCTTAGTCATGACAATATAAAAATTGTCAGCGAAACGCTTTAGCTACGTTTAATCAATGGTTTATCAAATATTGTTTCACAAAAAAAGAAAAATATTTTTGGATAATTTACTATTAAAAAAAAAAAAGAATTACAAAAGTTTATGATTTTGAGTTCAGCTTCAGTGCAGTTAATTGACGTTTAATTAAAAAACAAAGGAAGAAGAAGAAGTTTAAAAAACTTTGAGTGCCTTAAGGGGGCGAATATTACATATTTACTATTTCGACCCATATTCGACATATTGTAAGCTATCTCGTTAAGAAAACTGCTCAAAAAGAACTTTGTACTGTAAGGGGTTTTGGTAAATTCTTAACAATTATAAACGAACTTATGATACCTATTTCCAAACGGAACCTGTGGTTTTACTCTTATATACAAGTGCGCTAAGTTTCAGTTAACTCTGAAAATTTAATTTAATAGACAGACAGACGGACTGTCAGAATATTACATTAATCAAGAGGTCATATATCAGTGTGCAGTTATTGATTTGCTACTGTGTTTTTCAATGCTTTACCAACCGAGTAGTAATAAACCTATTAAAGACCTGTTCTTTACATGCCACCTGACTGCATTCTTAGTTCACTCTTTACTTTTATAAGTTATGAAAAAACAAAAAAAAAAACATATTTACTTTTGCAGATTTGCTATAAATTGTCTTCACGAGTTGATTTTTATATTATTTGCACTTAATTGCTTTTTAATACTTAATAATTATGGGTTTATATCTATTTATACTTAATGTTAAAGGTATTCAATCTTCATTAAGAGACTGTTGTAACGAGTTATTTAAAATGTTTATATTAAACCAACTCGTTAAACGTTTTTCTTAACGATTCTAAAAAACAAATATTGCTTTTTATTTTTGTTTTTTTTTTCGATATTAACCCCGTGTAAAATTAAAGTTTGTGGTTATGTTTGAAAAAAAGAAAACAAAAAAAAGGATGGTTAGAGTCAAAACTTTTTGTTTAAAACGATTTCGGTAGAAAAGCTTTTGTACGTCTACTTAGCATCATTACCTTTGGGATCCTTATTCTCTTTTAAATCTTTTCGGTGTTTTTCAAACTAATTATTAGAAACCTTTCATATAGCGCCAAATACAAAAACATGGAGAAAATTCTTATTTTCAAAATACGCATGTTTCTCTTTTCTTCTAATATTTTCTTCTAATATAATGCATTAAAAGAATTCAATATTTAGAAAGGGTTATTCTTTTTCTCTTTCCGAAAGTAAATGTGAATAGAATACAATTTTGATTCAAATTCGGATTAAAATTTTTTTTTAGTATATTAGTTAAACCTTGCCACTACATATGGAATGAAAATAATTTTCAATTATGCTCTACGGGACATCTTATAAGACTGGATCTTTTTGAGTAATTTTTGAGGGAATTTGAGAAATGATAAATTTCAAGAATTGTTTTTTAAACTCATGTTTTCTTTTAATGGGTTAATATAATGCATTAACAGTGAGATTGAATCAAAAAGAGTGTAACGGTTGCTTTCCTATACAATACCTACATAGTAGAGGCAGTGTAATAAACACACGTGAATTACTTAAGAGATCTCGACTTCGATTAAATCAATCGCTTCCAGGTAGTAAATTTGACTTGAATGACTATTGATATTGCATCTACGCACCAATTTATATTTACTAATTAATAAAATCATCCAATAGTTTAATTAGGAAACAGACGCTGCTTAACTGTATTGTCAGTCTTGAATATTGCCAACATAAAAAAACGTATTAGTAGAGCCAAAGTTTTTAAGACAGAAAACAGTTTCGTACTGAACTGTAAAATTTCCTTTTGTTAAAACTGTGGCATTACATCAGAATTCCTTCCTTTTTTATGAAAAAGTTAATCTTTTTATAAATTGTTTGTTTTACCGAAACAAAAAATTCAAAGCAAAGGTAGGTTCAACCGTGATCAGTGATATTCAATATTAATGGACCAATTTTTAAATATGTTACTAGATATTCGCGTATATAGTAATCTAATTACGATTATATTTTAAGTTTTTGACCCGTCAAGCTTTTTGGATATATAATATTACGACACTTGTTATAAAGAATAAGTACAAGTTAGTTGAGTGTTTGTCTAAGGTCAGTAGTTTCGTGAGCTTTATTCTGTTCTTCTACGATGAGTTGAATTGCGGAGAATCAGATTAGCCCTTAAAATAATTGTTTTATAATATTTTCATTGCATTAATATTTATGATTTTTTTTTTGCGAAAGTTGTATTGATTTGTATGGTATATTACGTGACAGTTATAGCTTTCTTGTAATGTTGTTTTGCGGTACTGGATTTTTTTTTTAAAAAGCCACAAAAACATGCAAGTGTTAGATATCAGGAGACGTCGAACGTAATAAGCTTTTGTTCAATATTTTGTTATTAATGGGTGGATAGTAACTATAAAAATATTATATTTGTATTATAGGAAAAGGAAAAAAAATGCAATTTTTTGTAAAGTACGACAAAATCTAGCGTGTTACATAACCAAAAAAATGTGTTAAGTAATAAGCCTTACTTTTTTTGTAGGAAAGGTGCATTACTTTGACTTAACAAAAATAAGGTTTAGAAAATTTATATAAATGAAAGTGTGCTCTGAATCACAAATTTATCATAATGTGTAGTTGTTGCTGACGAAAAAAATTGTTCTTTCCCTTTTTTTTTGTGTGATATTATTATTCGTTACAAGTTCTATTAATTCATTTGTTGAATGCCATTAATAGCTTAATTTCTGTTATGAAGTCACGCACATCGTTTTAATGTGTACTCATTCCGATTAAATAAAAAAAATATACTTTTTTTTTGCAGGCGCAGCATAAATGTATGACTTTAACTTAAATTAAAAATGATATAGAATGGTTACGGATTAAAAATAATTACTCAAGAACTATAAGAAATATAAATTGTTTAAGCATTTGTAAATTGCGTTTCCTTTGAACGTTAAAAATTAAAAACAATTATAACAAAAAAAAGATATATATTTTCAACTTAAACCTATTACGACCATTTTAGAAAATCACTTATCTGTTTCATCTGTGAAGTTAATTCATCGTACGTTGACCAAATTTTTGCCCTTGCTGAAGAAGATACTATCAACGATAACATTAACGATTCTCTAGTATTCGTCTTTGTTGAGGTATACTTTAAAATATTATCCGACGTTGAAAAATAAAAGAATATTTTAAAAATCAAAGATAAATAAACAAGCGGTAATAATTAATTACAGAAAAAAATAGAAATTTTTATTTAAACGACCTTTTAATTTAACGAAATGAACGATGAAAAACAAACTATTTTTTAGACTCAGTTTTATGTAACCAAGGCATATAAGAATACCGTATTTCAGATATAGTTGGAAATATTTTAAAATATTTCCCAAGTGTTTGTTACGCTTAAATTTTTGATTGTACACAAACTGAACTAAAGAAATTGTTCTTGACTAGAATGTTTCTGCTTAATTTTGAATTTTGTTTGAATTTAAATGGATCTTAATACTTAATAAAGCTACACAAACGTATAATTTGTTTTCTTGACCTCCATTTTCTTTAAACTGGATGAAAAAGAAAAAAAAAGAAGAAAATAAAAACAATTTATCTAAAGAGACATAAAGAAAAGTAGTTTGTTTCGGTTATGATCTTAACCTGTATTCTAAAATATATTTCGAACCGGCTTTTCTCTTCGGATGCCAAGAAACAGCTTGTGTTTTAGTTTCAAACAAACAGTACTTTTTTTTTCAAAATTTGTTATGAAAACAAATCACGTTATTGTGTACGTACACACTACGAGAAGTATAACAAATTTTCGTTATTATTGTTGTTATAAAATCTTGTGAAAAAAAAGCGAACTGAATATGCATACTTTTTATTCAAGCTTTTTTTTTTATTGTATAGATTACTTGTTTCCTTCGCGTAATCAATAGCGTATGCAGCGATTGTGACTTATATTGTTATATATATATATATATATATATATATAAATGCAGTCGCAAACATATAAAAGTCGTCAACCTTCGTGCAAGATGTTAACATGTATGTAGTCCTATTAAAGTCTACACCCACCCATATTCATGTCTATATTTATTTAGCTATATAATTTCCCTGTGCTTTTTGTTACTTTGAAAAAAAAAATAATTTTACAAAATAAAAAAAAAATATTATTCAAATCATGATGTAAAAAAAAGTTACACGAAAAGAATTATGGTTTCTTTTTTAAACATTGATTCGAAAAAAGTACTCATACCGAGGTAAATTCCGAAGTCTCTTTAATTTGTTTGTTATTTGCTGTTATTGCAACTGAGAATTTCATGTTTAAATAAATAAATAAACAAAATAAACAACTAAAAAGCAAAAGCAAAACTTAGCTTTATCGGCCTTAAGTGAAAGGAACTTCCATTGAGTGACATCGAGATTTAAATTATTTTCTTGCCTTAGATGCGGTTATTTTATAAATTGCTACATATATATATATATATATATATATATATATATATATAAATAACATTATATGTATATATATATAACATTATAAATTGCTTTTTTGAAAAATAACGATATATAAAGATAAATTTAATAATTGATTATCAAGAATATCTATATTTTACAGAATTATTTTTTACAACTGTTACAACCGGTAAGAAATTGTTTTTACACCGTTTCATGGATGAAGACTAAAAATCATTCTTATTAAGTGTCTTTCTCTTTATAATGGGGTAAACGTCACCCTTAAAAACTCATCAAACGTTTCCAACTGACAATCATTCAACCATCCGTCAAACCTATCAAATCTCTGGTTGTCTTCGCCGTATTGTCTGTTTTGTGACTTTTCTGTATGGTTATGGGTTATGGTTAAACGAGAATCATCTACACAATGATTTCTGTACACTAGTGATTATGTGCGTTGGACATTCAATATAAGAAAGAGCCACCATCTACAAAATAACAACGAAAATTCTAAAGCTTTTTTTCCTTTTTTTTTGCCTTGTTTTCTGTGCACATAAGACCCAGCCAAGTGTGTTAAGTTAACCAGCAACGCGATAGCATTGTAGTTGCATACGTATGGATCAGTATTGTAGGTTGTAGTTGGCTGTTTTTTTTTTTTTTTGATTTTTTTGCCTTTTGTTTCTTTTAAGTAATTTAAAATTCAAGAAGTCTTCATCACGATATCAACCTTTTTATAAACATATATGAGCTCTTATATATATGGACTTATCTTGAGGATTCCTTAAAAAAAAAACAACATCATGTATACAGGCAGTGAACCTTAAACTTGACTTTTAAATAATTTTCAATTATCTTCGGTGTACACATAGTTGTTATTATTGTTGCTGTTATTCATGCAAGGGTAATGCTGATGTAATTGCTAATAAGTAGTCAAATTACTTTTCTCATTGTTGTTAAAACCACGAGTTCAAGTTTAACTTGTTTTAACTTTTCTCTTTCAGCGATTGAAAGAAAAGAGATTTGGCCTAGAAAATATTTGACAAAAATACCAAAAATATTTTTTCCGTTTCTCAAACATGGAGTACATTCTTAAAGAGCGACAACCTAAACACTGCTCTCCTATGCAGAAGATTTAAAACACAAAAAAAAAAAAAAAATTAAAGCGACATAAAGCCTTTTGTGATATGAGATCTTATCCGATCCTCTCCGGCAAAGTTATATACGCTTAAAGGTATATATAATTTTGCATAATTTTGTATAAAAGTCTTACATAAAAAATATCAATTCATAAAAGAAAACTTGCAAGTCATGGAAATGTGTACGTTTTCCTTATATTTACCAGAGCTTTCTGCGATGCTGAAATTCACGACGGTAAGCAACGGCTAAGCGAAGTCTAACTTAATCCGCAATCTGCTACTTGTACGCTCTTTAACCTTTGCCTATAATATTTGATAAATGTTTTCTTTTTTCGTTTTTTTTTTTTTTACATATATAAATTATTTTATTAATATTTATCTGACCCGAAAGGATGGCAACTGTCTTGAGATATTTTATCATCACTAGAAACACAAAATCCCCTATAAAAAGCGGCAAAGTTAAGAAAAACGATTTCTTTACTAAAAAAAAAAAAAAAATTCAGACTTACATGCAAGAAAAGAAAAGAGGTCAAACGGCTAGACATAACAACATCAAACACAATACAACAACAACTACAATGTGATTTACATTTTTAAACAACAGCAACTATAACTCTCCCCCATGTTATATAGGAAAGATAGTCAGAAGATATATACATGTACCGACAATCACTCTTTCATACCACAGAACATTGACGCTTTTTATAAGCGTGAGAAACATTGCTATTCATTCGCTGACAAAGCATCAGTTAACACTCTGATGAAAAATAGGATTTTAGCTTTAATTTTTCTTTTTAATTTTTTTGTTGTTGTTTTTTTCTTTTAACAAACATTGGTAAACGTGCGTTGCCTAAAGGGTTGGGATATTATAATTTATATCTATACATAGCAAAATGGGGGCCAAAATAAGTTCAGTTTATATCAGTGCACACAATAGCAAAGACTAAGAGAAAACAGTATACAATTGTCATTGTGTAAATTGGCAAAAAAAAAAAACCAAAAAAATAAATAAAATTTGAATATTGTTTAAGAAAACTTAATCATTATCTATTGTTGTGAACACAGAGTTGAAATCACTTTAAAAATCTTTACCATACGTGACTCATTTTCCATATCTGAATTTAAAAACGAGGTTAAATGCAAACGATAATTTCAATCAATAAATTTGGTTGTTATTATTTTTTACTTGTTAGCCGGTTATATGAGCACTTTGACCATAAACTTTATAGTTATAACGGGATATGCTTAAGTAATGGCCTCAAAAAACCATTTTTTTTTTTACAAGTATTTGTTTTTTTTGCATAAGAAAATTGAAGGCCTTTATAAGTTTACTAATATTGTCCAAATTAAGAACAATCGGTTTCTATGAGAAGACATGAATAAACTTTCCTGAAAGTCCAAATTGTTAGGCCTTGTCTTTTACCATAACCATAAAAGACTTCTGCAACAAAAAATTGTTTAATTGTCGGGGATTACTGAAAAGCAAATAGTAGTAAAATGATATGCGACAAATTAGTCTCATCATGCTACTTAAATTAATGCCAAAGAAGACAGTTTTGTTTCTCAACCTCAAGTTAATAACATGAAAACTAAGGGTAAATTTTTCAAAATTGAAAAACGGGTTTTTAACCACACTCTTTCAGCATAAAGTGGAAGCTATAATGAAAGCATATATTTTAGATTATTAGTGATTACACTTGCTAAATGCAAGCATAGAAATAGGTATTGATTACTGGAAGCGAATTTCATTTAACCACATATCCATAATTCTGTCTGTCTACGGAAAATTTCAATAACGATTTGAAAAAAATTTTGTTGTGAAATCTTTCTTTTCCCCCTCTATCTCTATTAAGTGAAAAATTGATCTGAATAGAACCGTTAATTCGCTCGATAGTTATCGACCAACTTAGATGGTGTTCTTTGTAACAGTTTTGTTAAATTTAGTACGATAATTTTTCGTTTCAATATTTTATAATGATTGACGAGCATTTCCTTAAGTAAAAAAGTGTTCTTAAAATATGAAAGGTTTTCATGTCACTTCTTAATTGCTAGAGATTTATAAAAGGACAGAGAGGGACATATACAACTGAATCAACTTATAACCAGACTACGGAATCTCTAATTATTATTTTTGAGTTCCAGCAACAACCAGAAGCAAATTTTGTCGAACCAATTTTTCCTAATAATGCTAAACATCTTTGTACGCTATTGTTATGTACGATCGAGTCTAATGAGAGCATTTGGTTAAGCAAATAATTTCGGTAGAACTTCGTGAAAGTTTACTTTCCTTTATTTCATTTCGTTTTCGTCGTTCTCTTTCATTTTCTCAAATTTTGCTCTCTTCTATCGCAGATATCTGATTCGAAAAATATTTCACAACCGAATGGCACCCAACAAATTCAACGTAAACAATTAGAAGTCTTACAGGCCTGTACAGAGCATGGAACCATGCAAGTAATACGTGCACAAACCGTACAGGCCAGCTCATCACGTTGGTCAATATCATCAACATCACCCGTATTAGCGTTATCACCAACTTCATCACCTACAGCAACAACAACAACAACAACAATAACAACACCACAATTACAAAAAACAGTCAGATACTTAAAAAACAAAAACAACAGCAACAAAAAACCGGTACACGATCACAGTAGCACAATATCATCTTCAAACGCCATCATCACCACTAGTTCTTGCTCCTCCTCTTCCTCAACATCATCTTCCATTTCTTCCTCACCGTTAACTAATGGTTGCTATCGCGATCATCGTAATGAACGTGAAAATTATCTATCCACTGCAATTGATAAACATTGGCCACAACAATTAACGGATAAAGTGTCCAACTTGCATATGGACAATGAACAGCAACAGCAAGAGCAACATGATAATCATCATCATTATAGTCATGATGATTATCATCATTGCCATTGCAATGATAATGGTGATGTTATCGACCATGACAATGATATGTTGCTGTTAGCCGCTGATAATCCGTATTCGGTTAGCAATGACCATAAACAAAACAAGATCAGTACACCAGTTTACCATCATCGCTACTCTAACAACAAGTTTATGGATAATAATTGCGTTCATAGTAAAACTAGTCTGTTGATGACAAAGAAACGTCATCATACAAATGCGTTGCATTGCAACGGGGATAGTGGTAGTAATTGTTTTAAAACCGACAATAGCAACGATGGTGATGATAGTGGCGGTGGTAGTAATCAATTTCGTTTAGATACGGCGCCAAGTTTAAAGTTAAGTAATTTAATGGTAAGTAAGGCAGAGAAGATGTCAGTGTTTTTTTTTTTGCTTATTCGCCAGAAGTGCAGTAAGTAAAAATGTTAAAAATATATTAAGGAAAACAAAGAGAGAAATATTTTATGGGACCTAAAGCAAAAAAAAAAACATGTTTGAATTAATGGTAGAGATAAATAATAAACAGTTAGAAGAATTAGAAATTGATGAGTAAAATTACTGTGAGAGAGTAAGAAAAATTGTACCAAAAGCTTTTTCTTTAGTTAATGCCATCTATTAGCGCACACATGAATTGAATGAATTGATTGAATCGTCGCCTTTAAAATCTGTGACGGCCCAGCATTTTGTAGATTACTTTACTAGCAAAAGATCATCATTAGAGACAAGAGCATCAATATACATACGACTCCAATGAAATATGAACTGTATTGCGTGAAAAAATTTATATTTATTAATCAAAAATAACACTTAGAACGAAAGCAGTGAACTGGTGATTGGAAACAACATAGAAAAGGTCGAGTTTAATATTTTAGTTTGAACTTTTTGAAAAAAGTTAGGAAAAGTTATCTGAAAATTTCCCGTGCGATCTAAAACATTTTTTGCTTTTATTTCTCTACATAGTGTCCTTGTAAATTTGCACAGCCACGCTACCATCCCTCGTTCAAATGATACTTTAATATTTTTTTTTTTACAAAACAGTTAGCAAGGTTGATAATTACCTCCTGATTTAACGAAAATTACCGTCCTCCGAGTACAATTTTTAGCTTAGAGAATAGAGAAATTTGCTCTTCATGTTAGACCTAGTAATTTTCATTTTGGTGAAACAAAATCTAAATAAAGCTGCAATAGAAACAGAGATTTATTGTTACTTTTTAACGGTAAACTTTGGTATATCGGCATACGATTCGTATTCAAAAAAAGTTATCCAGATCGTAATTTGGAGAATCAATTTAGTCAGATTAAAGTTTTATA
Organism: Glossina brevipalpis; assembly: GCA_000671755.1. NCBI lineage: Eukaryota > Metazoa > Arthropoda > Insecta > Diptera > Glossinidae > Glossina > Glossina brevipalpis. Next base: position 221,285 of record KK351124.1, on the reverse strand, counting down.
CTTAGTATCGTCAGCGTTGTGTGACTGTTTCTTTTGAATATATACAGAAATATCGTCAATTCCCTGACACCAGCAACATCAAATATTAATTTCATTTCTAGAGTGGTGACAAACTCCACAACACAATACGTTCACTTACGTTTTTTTTCCTTTCGTATTCCAATTATTCACTAATGTCTACTTTGAAAATTCAACTTTTAACTGTAAAAATTGATTTAGTGCGCTCTGAGATTTTTTGTTGCATTTCGTAATTGTATAAGTAAATATGCGGAGAAACGAAATACAACGCATCAATACTCTAAAATTAATGCAAATGTGTTAAGAAAGTTTCAACCGGATGAATATTTTGCTGAAAATTAATGAATAGGTTTCCGTTGCGTACATTACTACAATCTTTGTCACTTAGACCATCAATGGATATTTCACTTATCTAATCAATAACAATTGCTTTTACTTCAGCTAAATCTGGATATATTCGACACTCTCTTAAGTGGTTATAAACTTTGGATCTGAATAAAATTAATATTAAAATCTTTATGGAATATCTAAATAGGCATAAGAAAATTTTTACCATTGCTTTGCCTTTGGCCACATGCATACTATCATCAAATTTTCTTCTCCCCGTATAATGTGCAACTAGATAAACAATAAACCACTGCACGATTTTTTAAGTTTTTTTTTAAGCAAATAAAAAACTCTTATAATATAATCATATATGTGTATTAGAATGTTTAGCTGATGATGGTGTATCGCAGCGACATCAACGTCGTAAATATATCTAAAGAGTATTCTCAATTTAATTTAAGAGCTTGTTTCCATCTAAGGCAAAAAGCAGTAAATTTCTTTAAAATAAAATATTGAATTTTTTATATCAGACAAATGATATCATACCTGTGAAGTCCCACGCATTTCTTCACAATTGCAAGTGAAATGTAATTATTTAATGCACAACAAACAAAAATAAACCTTAAAAATGGAAACAACGAATTGATAACATCGCTACAGAATTTCTCTGATATTTGAGTTGATTTTTCTATTGATTTTTCTTTTTCATAGAAAAGTAGTTCAACGTTATCAACAACAGCTTCACAAACATTATACGTTAACACTATGTCTTCGAGATCAGCATTAACGAACACCTACAAAAGTGGGGTAAACAAAATAAGCCTACATGCAATTGTTGGCAGTGGCAGCGGCAGCAGCAGCAGCACCAGCAGCAGCATTAATAAGCTGTCTACGGTTAAGCAGCAACAACACCAGCCTACTTTATTTAGTCGAAACAACGACAATATCAGCATTATTAAGAACAGCCACAACAGCATAAACAACGAGAATAGTAATCAAAGTCATTTACTTAAAACACGCGTAGGTGCCAACATTAATTGTAATTTTGATGATGGTGATGAATATCAGACGTCTGCAAAGACAACGAAAACCACAACAGCCACAACCACAACACCATCAACAACCGTGACAGTCACTTTAGAAACTCGTCATCATCAGCATCATCACAACGATCGTTTGACACCAACGCAATCAATAGCTGTTCATTCACAACATAAACGTGATGAGGAAAATTTCCGGCATTATGTTAATAGTGACGTTCCATTTAATGAACAAGACGCTAATGATTTACGGTAAAACCGTTGAAAAATTCTTCTGTTATAGCATTAGATAAATACGTTTTATTTTCTCATAGGCTCTCCTCGAGACAGCTAAGACGTCAACAAATTCCTCTTAATAGTTCTCTGCAAAGGTCATATTCTATCTCAACCGATGATCTCAGTAGTGAGTGGAATGTCGATGGGTACGCAGATGAAATTAGTAAAGAAGAACCGGCTGAATGGCGACGTGTTAGCAAGCTGAGGCGTTCATTTCAGTCATCCAACAAAACGAATGAAAGTCTAAAATCTCCCGCATCGCTACGTAAACCTCTTGACTTGCCAGAGAACTCTGTAAGTGTATCTAAGATAAAGGCAGATTTAGAAAACGGGCGTAGACTTAGTACTGTCATGCGTAACAATCGTTTGGACTTAACAGCTTTGAATACAATACTTCAGTCGGACGAAATTAATGCAAAAGAAGAATACAAAGCTCATACAATCAAAAAGAGTTCTTTCCTAACAGCCGAGTCTCTCCAAGAGATACGTAATAAACTAAAAAAATTATCCGATGAATCCCTATATAAAGAAGATTTTAAAATCCATCAAACACAACAAGAAAAACATGAAAATGAAAGAACTTTTAACCAAGAGATAAGTGAACGCTTTAAACTATTTAGCGATAACAAACAAGCAAATCTCACTTTCGTTAATATCAGTGGGAAACATGCCAGCAATAGCTTAGAGTCCCGAGTAAAATATAAAGATCCCAACTCTACTGAGTGGCACTTAAGACGCAAATCCTACGGCTTTGAGAAAATGTCACCGCCCGAGTATAAAGCAATGTTCTGCTTGGATGACTCTACCGATAGCGGTTTGGGCAGATCCGGAGAGTTGAGTAATTGGTCGCCTACATCCGATACAAGCTCTAAAACTAACAATCGAAATAGTACGATTATACACTTTGAAGAAACGGCCAGATCAAGAACAGATTCTAATTTGACAAGAGGTTATCTAGCTCAGAAACCTTTTGAAGACGAACGACAAATCTCCCCTATAGATAAACAATTTGATATGAATCGTCATTTAATAGCAATAGATGATACCCATTACGCTTTAGACAATCCACGACAAACCACTCAAATACACTTAAACGGCATCTACGAAGATAATAATGAAGCGTTGCATGCCACATCCCAAAAAAATCAGCAAAAACGTGTAGAGTTCTGTAAGACAGAGGTTCATTTCGCTACTGAATCAGGTCGTGTGAATATAGTGGAAACCGATAGTAAACCGCCACCAACTAATAACTTTCGTCGAAGACGTCGCAGTTCAAGTGTTGGTCCTTTACAAAGTTTAGTAAAATCTGTCTCTGCTGTCAATACATCGTGTTCTACAATCACTACAGCAATGGGAACTGTAGCGGTTCCTATTACTTTGTTTGGCGAGCCGAACTTAAAACGTGCAATTATAAACACCGCGTCTACTGCCCATCGGATACCCTTGGAATCTTCCCCCGAACCGAAGACGGACTCAGCTATGACTCATGTCACTATTACCGTGCCTTCCAAAAATGATTTACTCCCTAACTATAGTTCTACAAGCGGTATAGATACGGCCGACTGTGATACAGATGAATTTATTTCTCTACGAGGTATTTTAAAAAATAAGCCTGTGAAACCGAAACCTTACGTCTTAGGCGAAAATATTGAAAATTCCAAAGCTTTATGGAATATGCACAATAAATTAGAAATCGCTGATAAAGGTGAGAGAAGTTTCTCTAAATATTATTCTGTTTTCACTCTTTGTTTTTCTTTCTTTTTTTTTTTGTTTAGATTCTAAGCAATGCTCTCCTCCTCCTTCTTTTCTAAAATCTCAAAAGACTGTAGCTGAACGAGTGCGCTTGGTAGAGCAACAACAACAGCAGGATACCGGACCTAAATGTTCTTCGCCTTCCAACGGCTTTTCAACTAAAATCAATGTCAATTTAGGTGATCATTGTACATCTTGGCAAGAAACTGGTAAGTTCTTATTTATCAAATTTATTATTGTACTGTCCCCTTGCTCAAATGTTACTTCTGTAATACTCAAGGAATGAATCTGTTTTGTTAGTTTTTATTTTCCTTCCTATGGGATGATCTACTTTATTATTATTATTATTTGTATTGGTTACAATTTTCTAGGTTATGTTACAACACATTAACAATCTAACCTCAAATCAAAAACTAATTGCATGACACGATTATATTAAGCATTGTTTTGGGTGTTGTGAATCGGTATAACTATTTACGCTTCTCTTTGTATTCGCTTTTTCTCAATGATTTAAAGTTTACACGACCCTAAGCCATATATCCCCTCTCACAGCCTAGCAAATGCTCATCATGCGTACTTCTTCGCCTTGCGTACTTATCTAAAATCACGTAATATAAAACACTTTCACACACGTACGGTTCGGAACTAGTTTACAAACATCCGCTCGCGCTTTTTGTTAGAACTTTTAAATTCGTGAAACATTGAACCCACACAGAAAGTTGAAAATTGTTGCTTGTGTTTTAAATCGAAAAACCTGCGACGTTCTCACATTTTTCAAAACATTCGCGTAACCTTGTTGAAATGAAATAGGTAAGAAAATTATATCCGGCTGTGCCGAATGTTTTATATACCCACCACCGTTATGTTAAAAAAGCGGGAAAAACTAAATTTTAATAAATGGGCGTGGCAGATTTTTTCTATTTTTATGGAATACAGTAGAACCAAGCCAGCTGTGGAACCAAACAGATGGACAGACGTACGGACGGACACGTCTAGGTGGATTCCGCATCTTAAAATTAAGAATATATATATTTTATGTGTTTCCAGAGGCATCTTTCTTAATATTACAATTATTTTCACAAAAAAATTAATTGGTCGATCCTTCCCATTTTTGCACAAAGAATACGACCTAGCTAGCGCAATATTTGTGGAATGGTTTACGACTAATAAGTGAAAACCCAATGTTTTTTTGCTACCAAAAAAAGAGATGTTCTCAGTCTACATCGCACTGCGGGTGTACCCTTTGATCGATTTTCAATACCAAGCAGCGAGCAAGAACTTCCAATGTTCCTGCGAAATTTGAACCCGATATCTTCACTTTTGCTTACCACAGACATTACACAGACGGACAGACGGAGAGGCGGATATGCTTAAATCAATTCTAATTTTGATGCTGATCAAGAGTATATATATTTTGTGTGGGCTATGAAGTTTCTTTTCGGTAATTACAAACCAAATGACAAAATGAGATATATCTTTCACCTTCGGGGGTGGGTATAAAAAAAGTAGTTTTAATAAATTTTCATTCAGACGTTTACTCTTAAGTCACTCACCTTAAATTACTCAGTTATAGAAAACAGGCTACAAAGCGGATAGAATTCATAGACATTTAAAATTTACAGTTAAAACAATTTAATTGCATTGAAGAATTATTTCTCGTTTCTTCAGAAGTAAACAGTAAGTTTTTACGCTTTTTAATTATGTTTGTAAATCCTATGCAAATAATTCAATCGCTTCGTTTTTTTTTTTTTGACAAAGCCGGAAATTACTTCTAGCTCCGAGTTTAGTATCCCACTATATTGATATTTAAATATTTCTTTTCCTTATTTTTGATCTTTTTCTCGAGGTGGCACCTACTTCTCCTTAACAGTGATTCTTACGCTTTTTTAATTTGGTAGAAAATAGTCTGTTATTTGCTTTATAGACGCGTACATATCAGTGAAAAATATGTTTTTTCATTTTTCGAACTTGCTTACATTTTATGGTATTTTCCGTTAAAAATTAAAAAAAAATCATTTCTTTCTTCATCTTCTCTTTTCTTCGGCTTAATTGATTTTCTTGATTTTAAATATAATTCTACTAAATTGCTTAAAGCTCACTACTACTACTACTATGCCAAATAAATAGCTCAAACACACCGAAAATCTATTTTAACTCTTTTCACCATCATCTTGAAAAGAAAAACAAAGCCAACCATACACAAATCTTACTGAATACAGGTTTCGACTTAGGAGAAAATACACCAAAACCAACGGCTCAGGCGTTGCTGCTGCAAGATCTCAAAGAAAATCAACGTGTTTTAGATGAAGGCCTCAAATCGACAAATTTAATCATAAAAACTTTACGTTCAGCCAACGAGTTTGACGAGGCTATGAGAAGGCTCTATTCCGCTGACATGGAACTAAATTATAGTACACCTGTTGTTGTGCCAACACCCATGTTTAGATCTCACAGTCTACAAGAATCCCTTAAGTGCAATTCTTTAGAAAGCAATGAACGAGAATATCCCAACATTTATAATTGTGTTAGTCTGTGCGCAGATTCTACCACATCGGCAAGGAAAGATGTTTTAGATTCTGGAGCCAAAAGAAATTTAAGGGATAATCAGAGCGCGGTGGGGAATGGACAGGCGGATAGTCAACAGCTACAAAGATTGAGAATGATATATGATGCTACTTTAACGCAAGGCGAGGATAGCGCTGACGAAGAAGTAAAAAGTTATTTTAAAGATTTCATAGACATTGCCTGCGATGACAGTAAAGGCTCTCAAAAATACTCGAGCGGTTTAAAGGTTGCGAAAACAATATGGAGAATCAATAGCAAAAACGATACTACGATAAAAGAAGCACGAGAACAATCAGGTAACCTTGAGGTTCAATTTTTAATAAAGTAGATCATCTTAAAAGGTTTAGCAAAGTGCTTTACATTCGAATCGAGTTATTATCGTTTTGTAAGGCAAGAGAACTAAAGTATATGCTTTTGCTCATGTATAGATTTGCCGATTTCTAACGTGGTGAGTATCAAATTTCATTCGCCTCAGATGAAAAGAGAAATTGATTCAACAAAAACTATGCAAATGAAATCGCAAGAAGCTAAGCCACGTCATTTATCTAACAGTAAGTTCCAATTTGTAAAGACTTGATGCTTATATTTGAAAAGTTTGTAAAAGAACATTTGATAACCTTAGATCACGAGACTTCAGCTTCCACTCTTAAGCAAACCCATCGACAAACCATTGATACAGTCAAAGATACTTTAAAGATCGTCAAGGAAGCTAGAGGAGCTCGGCAACTACGTGAACACGAACTATCCTATTTTGGTGTTTCGAAAGACAAGAATAATGTACAGCCTTTAAAAACGAAACTTTATTCTACACCTAGTCTCTCTGTTTCAACGAAACGTACTTTACCATCACGACGATTTAGCGAAGCAACTGCTTTAAAAGACAAAGAATGGCCAAACGAAGATGAGAAACCTGACTTGCTCAAACATAGTGAGATACAAATGCAAAAAGTGAAAAACGCGCCGAAAGCAAGTGAACGCTTGAGTTCACTTGCGACAGGAAATGATTTAAATTCTGACGAAGAGCATTTATATGAAAACATAGCCAACGAAATCACACCAATATTTAAAATGCAATCGCCTTCGCTCTCAGGAGCCTATAATCGGAAAGCAGATCTTCAAAGGGATGCTATGATTTTAAAAGAAATGAACACTAACGCTGATCAAACTTTAAAAGTAAGTTTAATAATTTATACTAGAAAAAGTTACCTGTTTTTTTTGTTCTTGTTACAAATCATAGGACCTTTCTGAGGAGACAATTTTAAGAGATCGGCGCCGACGTTCTATGCAGCGTCGTAACTCCAAGCCACTGGAAACCATAGAAGAAAAATGCGCTCCTGAGAAGACTGTTGAATCTCCAGCAATGCCAGTGAAAGTAGATCGTGCCACTTATTCTTCTGAAGCGAAGCGTATTGCTCGACGTACTGCAAACTCCCCAACTCCACTTAAACAACGAGAAAGAACATCTTCGCAATCATCAGTAGAATGTTGTCCTAGGGCTCGTTCACGTTCTTTATCTAGCGAAAAAGAATTTGAAACACTTAAAATAAAACAAGCGCGTAACTCTGCTGGTGTTAAACATAAGTCATATAAAACTGCAAACGCTCGTTCCTGTTCACGGGAGTCTCAAAATTCATCGCACTCACAGTGCTCATCGACTGACGAACCGCTTTTTGATAGCATTAGGCATGAAGAACGTTCACGAACTAAAATCAAACGCCATAGTAACAGCAGTACAAAAGCTTTGAGGCAATCTTCTAATCAGTCTGATCAAAAAGAAGAAGCAAAACGTTTATCTGGTACTGCGCGTTCTTCTACCTATAGAGAACGCGTTAGGTGCAAAATAGAAACGGATGCAAAACCATCTCAACGCCAACACGAGACGAACCCTTCTTTATACCGTGCAACTAATTCATCGGGAGAAAGTGTTCGTAGACGCAGAGACGAATCAAAAGATTCACAACAAAATGTAAAATATTGTGACATCACTACTGGTAGCATTTCCACTAAGAATAACAAACATTCTCTGAAATATGAGGATAATAAGAAGACGACGGTTCAAGAAGTTTCTTCCTTTAAAAATGTGGAGCAAAGTACTGAAGATAAGGAGCAACACATTAGATCGAAAGGTAAAGTAATAAGTAATAAGGGAGGGAATAGTAGAAGATTAGATCATCCTCCGAACTATACAGATCACGAGAATGTTTGTAGAATTTTGTTACTGCAAAGAAGTCAGTTTCTCAGTATCGGTTTTTTTCCCTTTGATAAAATTTGTTCAATTTTTCTTTTACAGACCTGGTGTTGTTGGGTCTCTTAATAATGGGTGCCACACAGCCCGAAAATCTGCATAATCATTTTAGGTTAGATAAATTTCATTAGAACAAGAAACTAATGGCAAATGCACCTTAGCTTACTACCACTTCACTCGTAGAGAAATATCGGCTAAATTATTTATTGAAAACTAGCACCAATACCAAAATTGAACTACTGAGAATATTCTACTAATTTCTCAACAATTAAAACAGAAATTTTAGACGGTTAACTTTAGTTTAAAGCAACTGATTGGTAACAATTTATTCAAATTATTTTTGTTTTAGCTCACTCCAATCGCTCTACCTCGAGGCCACGCCGCCATCAACACCCTGAAGCTCAACCGAAACAACAAACAATCCGAGAAAGAGATCAATTAAAATCCAGGACAACGAAAGCATCAACAGCCGCAATAAATGAAAACACGACGTACGTAAGCGTTTCGAATTTAAGACAAGTACAAACTGCACTTTGCACAAGCAACACCAAAATGAATAACGAAATTATGCAATCAGCAGCAATAGTAGCCGATACCAATATCCGTGAAAAAAGTGAAGACTTCGGAGCAATCGATCAAACCATAAAACAGTCCTTACAATCCCATATCCCTATTAAACCACCACGTAAGAAACGTTACAAAAAATCCCTAATTCCTATAGCTATACCTACTAAGCCAGAACGTCTTCCTCCCCCACCTCCATCACAAATGTTGCAAGAAAAACCGCTTCCTCCGCCTTCCTACGAATATGAAGTTAAAACTCAAATTATACCTCCTAGCTATTCTAATCAAAGTACTTTGAAAAAAAGTTCTTTACCAAGGCCAATAAGCCGCTTATCTTTTCTAGCCAAGGCGAGGAAGACATCCCACAAATATGCCCATTCCACCTCGTCCTCTTTTGCGTTCCTACCTTATCTCCCTGCTAAAAGGAATTCGGATGTCAGTCATATCTATGACAATTATATGTTATATGCAGTGCCCGCATCCATAAATGCCAAAGCGTATAAACAAAATCTGGTCAACGATCATGCCCAATTGTTCGGCGGTACCGGTCATCGATATTATAATGATGGAGCAAAAGGATTACGTAGACGTACCGTACGCAGCACGGTGTCTACTCATCAACCATTTGGCATTTGCACATGTTCATAGTCGTCAAATAAATACTAGGTGTTTTCCAGAGACTCGAAAAAAAAGAAAATTAAAAGAATTATACGCTTTCGTTTGTCCAAAACAACAAGCTACCTCCACCCGAAATACTAAAAGCAAAAAAAACACCGATAAACATCATTACACCTTCATGCACCCACATCAGTCTTTGCACCCTTTTTTGTAAACACCTTAACCCCCCACCCGTTATCGCTTTTATACGAACGTTAAATGAATAATTCAGAACTTTTTATCTAATTCATCCGAACTCTTTACATACTTTTTAGCTACTCATGAAAAACAAACATAAATATTACGGATTTATTTTTACTTTTTCACAATGTAAGATATGTTACATAATTTATATATATATATATAATATATATTTCATAACACCTTTAGATTTTTAATAGTAGTTTTGTGATAAAGTAAACTGTAAAACGAAGAAATTGAGTCTCTTATATATTTTTTTTTTCGTATCATAATTTGCTCTCGCGGTAGATAGTTTGATATAAAAACTGTTAGTCTCTTTTTCTTTAATTTTTCTACTCACTATAATATGTGGTAGATTTACTAATTCTACCAATTTTTTTTGTTCGTAGCACTTAATAGATAGATATAAGTATCAGAAATTCGTTCTTGTCTGCTATTAGAACTCTATAATGGACATAGAAAAAGTACTCTTTTTAGTTCTCTTTTGCCGAATAATCCAAAAATTTCAAATAAACACTTAAGTAATTTAAACAAGTGAAAGAGTTATTTACGACTGTGCCGAATCTTTTATACCCACCACCCTTATCTTAAAAAAGGAGGAAAAACTAATTTGCAATAGGTGGGCGCGGCAATGAATGAACTTTCAATGTTTCTGCCAAAATTGAAGCCGATATCTTAATTTTTGCGGCCAGAATGCTGATCAAGAATATATATACTTTGTGGGGTCTCCGAAGTTTCCTTTTGGTAGTTACAAACCAAATAACAAAATGAAATGGTGGGTTTGAAAAGAAAAAAAATGGAAAAATAAGAATGTAGAAATCTAGTCGATATCGATTTGAGAGAGAGAGAGAAAGAGAGATAAATAAGATAAATTAGTAAAAATTATTCGCCAAAACCAGTCTTTTCCGATCTGGAAAACTCTCAAAAGTAAAAATGAGAGTTATTAGACAAAACAACTATTCGAGGATATTTCTCCGTTAGCCTAATAAGTTTTTTTCAATTTTTCAATTCGATTATTTAAGTTGAAACTGATTCTTCTTCTCAATCTATTTAAAATATACTCCTGTATTACTGTTATAATTCTGTAATCTAATGAAAGATTTTTTCAATTTTATTTGGAAGAGATTCTTTCTTATTAATATAGAAATGAATTCATTTTGGAGGGATACCAATTGTCTTGCGACAATTTTGATTATTCCATTATTCCATCATAATCGAACATTCAAAAAAACCATCACCATGGTCATAATGAAGCTCAAGTATTCACTTAAAAGTTATTGTTTTTCTTAATTCTTCCTTTTTTCTATGAAGTTTGGTCAGCTTTTTCTAATTTCATATATAGGGCTTTGGTCTAAAAGATCGAACCGATGTTTCAAATGCAGTCAAAAAAAAACATGAATATTAAAAATGTAATAGATTGATGCTTTATAAATGCTACTTTGCGAACTTTTCAATTAATTTAATATAAGTACCCAATATTTATATGATTGAAAGCTACACAAGTAGTTCATTACATCTTTCACTAACACATTATTATATAAACGTAGTTTTGAAAATAAATACGATCACTTCATAATTGCAGCAGCATTATTTACCTAAGAAGTCTTGAAAATTCTTAATTATATAAAACTCAAATGAAATGAACTTTCATGCGTCGCGTATGTTACTAGCTGGTGATGGCCGGGAATTTTTAACAAGAAAGTTTAATTTAGAATATATACAGTAAATGTTAAGCATGTGTAAGTTTTTCACTATACTAATGTACTTATTACTAACTACATAATTTGCATAGATACGCATATAATAACTATCGTAATTGTTTCATTTTTTCCATACTTCAAATAACTCTAGTAGAATTAATTAATATATTTATTTACTGACTATGAACATGTTGCTCGAAATCTTTTCTATTATTATATCGTTAAGCTATGTCGGAAGTAGTAAAATAACCTTTGGAAAATACATTTTGTAGTTTTCTAAGTAGATAGAGTTAGAGAAGAAGTATTAATTTAGAAGAAAAAAAACTAAACTCTGAACTGATTTTTAAATTGATATTGTTTTTTCTTTTACAATTTATTTTAGGCCCAGTAAAAATGCCAACGTTACTTTATTAAATGGTTCACAAGTACCGAATCATCATTATCTCCATCATCATCATCACCATCGACAACTTCGTTCACGTTCACCATATAAAGACGGTCATCAATCGAATAACAAACGAATAGTTAACGAAAACGCTAAAGAGCATATTTATGATTTGAAAACAGCATTTATTAAGTCAACGGCTACGAAACATAGCAATAAGACTAAAAAATGATTTGTCGATAATTAAATTTAAATTTTGAACTTTAGTTACTACTAGCTTGATTTTTTTCAGCAGTTCCTTATTATCTGCCTAATCTTCTTGTTTCTTATGTAAAGATTAATAAAAAAACACTAACTCGCACAATTCTGACTTTATTATTAACGTTTTTTTTTTTTTTTTAATAAAAGTATTATACAAAAAAAAACAATTTAAATAAATTTTATATATTTTTTAATAATTAAATATTAGTTTAAAGAAAATTATAAGAAATGCTTAATAATGTATAATAATTACACAAATGATACTCATTATATTATAATATTTAAAGGTGTAATTATCTTTTGCTTTTTCCTCTTTTTTTTAGTATAAAAATCGAAACTTAACAAAAAGCATAAATATATCGCAAAATAATTTAATAAAAGTATTTTAATGCAGAAGAAATATCAAGAATTTTTTTTTATTTAAATTTTTACTGCGAATATATTAAAATGTAAACGACGAGTATTCTTGTTAGTAATTTACAACAAACGTAAAATATCGGTGTCATAGTTGGCGAAACTTTTTACGAGTATCCCTTCACAATTACATTTTAAAAATATATATAGAGGAAATCTGGGAGGTCGATATTTGGCAAATGTTATAAATTACCGATAAGAGGACTTCATAATATTCGACTTTGACACCAATTTTTGTAAGATTATGGTCGTATTAGTTTACCTACATCATGAAAAACGGCCTGTGCTGTTGCAACAATGCAAGCAAAGAAGCGATAACTGGCAGCTAAGCAGACGGACTAACAGAAAGCCGGATACGCTTAAACCCATTCAGATGTTGATGCTGTTCAAGAACAAGTAGTTTATACTTTATAGTGTTTCTGAAGCTTCATTTGGGATGGTGGACAGACGGACAGACGGACATTCTTAAAACAATTTTTAGGCCTTTACTGATAAGGAACACATATAGGGTATATGGGAGCTCTGACGATATGCAATAAATTGACGTGCTCATAAATCGATCGGCACTATTTTTGGATCGAACATGAAACTAATTCTATACATGACTAATACTTTGCCATAACAAAATAAGATAATAGATTTATACGAAATATTTTCGGTTTTGTTTTTCTATTGCAGACATGCATGTGGGCAGATTTTGATCTTAGATTTCTAATCGGTCAAGAAATGTCTAGATAAAATTTCAACTTACTATCTTCGTTTTTGCGATTGCGCCGACTCCATCAGAAAAGTGAATGAAATTAAAAAACTATGGTAAAAAAAATGCAAAACTTTAGTAGTTCTAAGGTTAAATGTCATCGGTCGTAAATACTAAAGTCAAAGACGACAACATTACCTCAAACAATATACAATACTCATATACGATATCATAATTAAGTACTTCAGTGCTTCAGGCAAACAATACAATAACGAGCAACAACTTTGATACTTTAATATAGTGGCCGATGTGAATTGATAATTCATTGATAACATTATATTACATTATATCAACCACTTCGGTAAACAATAACAACGCAGAAGTAATGCTTTTAAGTTAATAAAGCTTACGGTTAAAGCAATAGAACATTTTTTAGTTTTACTAGCCTTTGCGGAGCAAATCTAGTGAAATTAATTTAGTTATCAATAACAAAAGAGAGTAAAGAAAAAAGCTTTTTATTCTCGCACAACACTTTTACTGATATCCCTCACTTAGATTTCGAAATTCCTGAGACTCAGTTGTTAAATAAATGCTGTTATAGTCAAAGCGACTTAATTTATTTATTTGTATAGTGAAATTAAAGGAAGAGTACAAAACAAAAAAAAAACCTATATAAAAGTTTTAAAAAATAATTACTTGAAAATTATACGAAAAAAAAAGTGTGAAACATTGCTGTGAAAAAATTATCAAAACAAATTGGATTCTAATTCGAGGTATTGAAAACTCGTTACCTTTTAATTTGAAAATATCTAGTTTTTTTTTTTACTTGTCGTCTGAACGTTGAGTTCGTACATGCCGCCTGCTAAATATCCATTACTTAAATTTAAAAGATTCATTTTATCGAATCAAATATAAATAGGAAGGGGCAGCTACAGGCCCATCGGCTTATAATCGGCACCTGCACAGCTGTGGTAATAAACTGATGTAAGGCATTTTAGAATAAAGAAAGTCCGCCACTTTAGACCGAGTCAATCTTTTTTTTCAAGAATTTCTCTACTCTTAATAGCTCTCACCATTCAAATTTGACAAACATTCTACTAAACGTTTTTTAAATCTTATAAAACTAAACTCTCACTTTTCATCTCAACGTGGCTTTATGTAATTCCGTCTTCTTCGATTTCAATTCCAAGTTGTTCTCTTAATGATTTTTTCAAAATTAGCTCCACACATATAAAACTTAGTTCCATCGTCAAATCTTGTTGTGATTGTCCACGACCTTTTCAATTTCACATTAAACATTTTTTAATCACTTTTATCTTAATTAATTAATAACAATTTTATTATATATGTCTGAAGAAATTTTCAAAATTCTCTGTAAAATTGTGTTGCAACTATTGAAAAAATTTTATTAAAAAATCCTATTACCTAATAAGTTATTTTTTAGGCAACGAAAGATAAGATTTAAAATTGTAGTATCTTAACCAAAAAAGAAAAGAAAAAAATAATAAATAGAAGAGTATAGAGAAAAGCTTTTACTTTCGTGTGTGTTTATTATATATTATAGTATAACTAAAGTAAAAAATCACAAAGGTTTACTAAATCGTGACAATAACAAATTCATATTAACAAAAAAAAAAGGGAGGGGGAGTTAACAGAAAAGAGGCAGACTACTTTCTCTTTTCACAGAAAATCATAGATCAAAGCTAGCTACCAAGGGAGTCCACCTTTATATTTTATCCTCCTTTTCTTTCTTTGCTAGCATAACCTTCGTTACCTTCGCGTTGGTTTTAAACTATCAAAAGAACACATTTCTCATTATTACAATGTAAGATATATTTTTGCCATTTGTTGTGAACTTGAGTTATGACCTTTAAGGCTAATAATGTTTGTATCAATATACATATATAATTATTGCTTGACTATTGGAAAAGTACATTCATAGATATTTATTGATTTTTAAGACAAATTAGTTGAGAACCAGCAAAAATAGTAAAAATATTGTACTCACTTTTAAGGAAATTGTTTATGTTTATTCACCAAAGGTCAATGTATGAAATCTTGTAAGGAAGTGACTTGGAAAAGTATAAAACAATCTTTTACTATTTCGTAAACATTTTTACCTAATTCTATCTATTTATGCTAAAGATGTTTACGGAATTTTCTTTATTTGATTTATTTCGCTTCGCTGATATATGAACGGATAAATGGATATAAAAGAAATCGACTCTGAATTTTACTTCAAACAAAAATATGTTCTTTCCTTCTCATATATATTTCAAAATTTTACAGGTATATTGACCAAATTAGTATATTTCAGTATATCATATTAAATATAAATATTAAAGAAGAGCTTGAACAAAAGACTAGAAACGAAAGTAAATGAATCGGATCGATTTCTAAGTTTAATCCCAAATTCTAATGCATATTTTAGCACTTTACAAAGAACTAAATGATCAAAGTGGATGTATATCATATATGATATAATGCATGATATACATTATGATAATAATGATGATAGTGATGACCAGATATTGATCTTGAGAATTCTAAACGACGAATTACGTTCGTTTTTTATTCAAAAATATGTATACTTCTTGTTATACCAGGGACGTGCTGATCAAATTATGATTTTAGTATAGAATAAATATACTTTTCTATGAGTATTTTTGAATTCATGAAATCTACTCTTTAAGTTACTTTCCAGTGATTTTTATGTAATCACACAAACCAGGTAAAAGGTTATTAATATGATAAGAATTTCAAATTTTGCTTCTTTAAAAATCTCAATAGAGAGATCCTCCTCATTAAAGTGCATTAGAATCTCTAGTTAAAGCGAAACATATGTTTACTTATGAAAGTTGTGTCAATCTCTGTATTTCATAACGTTACAAAGAAAATAATTGAAAGTAGTATACCTCTTCTACCCATCGGTGATAATATGACCGAAAACCACACAAAAGTTTGTTGAGCTGATTATTAAAAAAATTTTTTTCCAAAATCCTATTATTTCTTAAGAATTCTATTCAAAAACATTACTGTCGTTGAACTTATTTTAGCTAAAGAAATTTTATCTAATCTTTTCTTTATAAATACATAAAATTTGTTATTATTTAAAAAAAAGGCCTAATAAACCAAAAAAGACAAATAGAAAATTTTTATATGCTTTTTTGAACTTGAAAATGAAGACTCAACACTTTGCCTAAAAAGTTGAAACAATAGAGGAAAAATTTAACATAACAGTGTGTTTTTTTATTAAAAATAGATCGATCGAAAAATTGTCCTCCAGATTCGCTTGAGTACTCTCATAGAGTAATCGAAGCCGTAACAAAGTATCGTTCATATTATTAATGAAAACTATTAAAATTATTTGATATCTATATACACTTTATGGTGATGAAATGGGTTCACCATTTGTGCTCAATTGCTTTTACCATTTTAATTGTCTGTCCGGCTGATTGTTTTTACTTTTCAAAACAAATAAATTGAAACGAAAAACTAATATGTTTTTATTATTTGTTAGTGACATCCAGAATGAAGCTTCAGAAACGCTATAAAGTACATATTTTATATTCTTAATCAGCATGTCCGCCTGTCCGTCAGTCTGTCTGCTTAACTGGATAATGTTTTTGGTGAACATTGTCCTGGCCGCAACAATGAATATATCGTTTATATTTTTGAATAGCAACAAAATTTAAATCGATTTGAGCATATCAGCCTGTCTATGAGCCGGTGTGCTTAGCTGTGTAACATTCTACTGGCCGCAAAAAATCAAGATATTGACTTTAAATATGATAAAAACATCGAAAGCACTTGCCTGCAAATTGGTATTGAAAATGAGTCAAATTGGTTAAAGGGCACATTCGCAGTGCGACATAAATAACAGTTCTTCTCTCTGAGTTTGTTGCTTATTAATCATAAACTGGCATAAAAATTTCCATGTGTATTTTATAAATATAAACGAAATTAGCCATGCCCACCCAGTATCGTAGAATACATTTTAAAAAATTCCGAACATTCCTGTTAAAATTAGCAATATTGTGTTCGTTGAGGTAAACTGTGGGTCTATGAGAAGCATATAAGCTTTGCTTATGGCACATTGCCACTGATATATATGAGAAGTTTAATTAGCTATTAGGCAAATTCGCACATTTAAAGAAAATTTAAAAAAAATATTTGTAAAATGAATCCGTTTATTTACATATATATAAATATACAAATATATGTAAATAAGAACATATATAAATAAGCTTTTCCCGTACGACAAAATACACTTTTGTTGGATTTATTGAAACAATATTCAACGAGGAAATGTATTTTCTATTGCATTATTTAAGTATCGGAAAAGTTTGAATAAAAATAAAACAAAACTGACAGCCTACTCATTCGTCATAATGCAATGTGTCTTCTTTCCGATTAACTGCGTATTACATTTACTCTTGTAGAGTATAGTACATACGTATGTGTATATATTTATAACCCTTCTTGAAAACTAATATTTTATGTATAATTAAATCATTAATTTATTCATTTTTTGTTATATTTATATTATTTATATTACAATAATATATATTTTTCAGGCTTTTTTCTAACTGTCACAAGATATATAATCAAAACCCACTATGTCACTGCTGACGGGAAGTGCAAATTGTATAAAATATGTCTTATTTGCTTTCAATTTAGTGCTTTTGGTGAGTATAAATAAAATAAAACACTCAAAGGAACCAATTCGCTTTGATTCTCTTATCGCTTAAGGTAATTTTTATATATCAATAGATCTCGATTGGAATCATTTTTCTTATACTCTTTTTATAAATATTTATTACAAATTTTAAGATCGATATTTGCTATAGAGCCGATTTGGAATAGTTTTGGAAATAAAATCTAACAAACTTTGTAAGGACGAAAAGTCTTTTATTCTTTCTATACGGATGTGGTTAACCTCAGCGGTGCCCAGAGTCCGTACAAGAAAATTTATACTTACTTCTTGATTGCACTGCTAAGGGAAGAAGAGATTGCCTTTTTCTAATTATCTAACACTTATACATAGAAACACTCTCATAAAATATTTTCTATGATCTTTTTATATTACAAAACTCATTTATTATAATATATCTCTTACTTATATTTTATTTTATACGCTAGTTTATTGCCACTTCACGTATTTACTACCCTTTAATACCTATTTACTAACTTGTATCCTTCACTCGACAACACATAATATAAATTGAATCTAAAATGTGGGATTAAAACGAATCCCGACTTTAGTCCTCACGACGTTAGCCAATGGCAGGGCAATGCGAGAAGGGTACGAATACTAAATTTAAGTTTTTTTTGTTTCTGTGCAATAAATGATCTATTAATTGCAAACAAGATTTCGTCTTCCCAGTTTTTAAATAGAAATGCAAGATTTTACTTTTAATTTTTAATAATTAGATCGTTTATAGACAAAGCTGCCTATTATTTTATAAACAATTTATATTATTTATTTAAAATGTCCTAGAAATTTTTTGAAGCACTGGTAGTCGGAAGACATAAGTATGCGTATAACATAAAGGTTTATTTTCAAAAAAAAAAAAATCGTGACTCAAACAAAGTAGAATGTCACAACGAATTATACACTTAGTAAGCTATGATCATATATAAGGAATAATATGTAAAAAATGTTATCAACTCTTTGTTTCTCTGTTCATAAAACCTAAAATAAATTCTCTAAGAAAAGTTCAAAACTTTTATAATTATCACTAAAATGTGGATCTGATGTAAATATGCATGAAAAGCATAAGATTCTGAGTCATTTACCTTTCTCTCCGCACTGCAAAAATTAAGTCCTTGGACTCCTATGTCCACACCGGCCAAAGAATTATTAGTTAAGTGTTTTACCTTATTTATTTTTAAAATTTGATGTAAACAATTATTACGGCCCGCATTAAGTAGTTAAGTTTTCAATCAATAGAATACTTTTTTTAAAAATTCAATTACTTTAGCGAGTATTACAAAGTCCCTACAAAGTGTACATAATTTTCTAGCTTATTTCGTCTGACATATTTTTAAATTTTTATAAATTATAAATGAGTGAAGGAATGTGTTTTCAATTAAATTAGTTCACGAGACAACTTTACCGCAAACATTTCGCATCATTTACAGTCAACACAATACATATAAATATAAAATTTTTCTTATAATTATTACACAAAGATGCGGGGATTAAAACGTAGATAAGAAAAAAATTGTAATTGATTTCATTTACATAGATTACTGGTGTTATCTTGATAGCTGTTGGCGTCGGTGTAGCTGCAATCTATACTGAATATGAGATATTTTTGGTATCGAAGTTCTTCTCAATTCCAACATTTTTAATAGTTATTGGCTCATTTATCATTATAATCGCCTTCTTTGGCTGCTGGGGTGCTTTAAAGGAGAATTATTGCTTAATTTTAACATTTTCCGTTCTTTTGGGCATAATATTCATATTAGAATTGTCTGCCGGTATTAGCGGTTACGTATTACGATCCGATGCTGAAAGTCTTATTAAAGGATCCTTAACGAATTCATTGGCAAGGTACAATAATACAAACGTTGATGAAGTAACGGTTTTATGGGATTACGTGCAAAAAACAGTAAGTTAATTATTTTAAATAATTTTAAGTACATTTCATATCATCTGTCATTCGCCTCAGTTCACTTGTTGCGGCGTAGAAAGTTACAAAGATTGGGGAACTAAATTCCAAGATAAATTACCTATATCTTGTTGTGCTTTACCTAATGGGATAGTTGGTGAATTTACTTGTACGATAAATAATGAAGATGCAAATCGTTATAGTGATGGCTGTTTAGCGGAGTTCTCCAATTATATAGCAGCTCATGCTGTAAGTTTGGGAGCAGCTGGTGTCATTATAGCAGTTCTTCAGGTAAAGTTTAATGTTTCTTTATTTGTAAATTCATGGCAAGAAAATTGGTTGTTTTTTTTTTCTTTGCTTTTATAGTTCTTTGGCGTTCTATTTGCCTGTTATATAGCACGTGAGATAAAGATCCGTAACGGTATTTCCGGCTTTATGGGTTAATATAGTCCATAGATGTAGCTATAAAATTCAGAGGTTCATCTTTATCACTACTATTTATTGTTTTTAATATAAAAATATTTTGGGCACCTTACTTCAAACAAAAATTTCTGCAAGAAGGATAAACAAATGACTAGATATGTAATAATATTGTAATAATAAAAATATTTAATAATTATTATGCTTATAGCACATTTTGGCGATGGCTGACATACTAATTAAATTATTTTAAAAGATTTGCAATTATAAAAAAAAACCCTCAAGGCTTTCATCGAAAAAATAAATGCTTAGAAAAAATTACAGATAAAGTATTGTATGTGTGTTATTTAATTTTTTTTTATAGTACATTGACAGACAGACTTAATTAAACTCTATAGGATTTTTGGTACAGTGTATAATAAGTTCGAGCGAATGTATGTTTATACTCAGAAGGGCTTAAGATAGACCTAAGTTTTATTATGCCGAACGAATCTGACTCATTTCCTGAATCGATTTTAGCCTGTTCGCCTGCCTATGGCTTTCTGTGTGATAGTTGTCCATGCATGCTTAGATTCAATCTACAGGTCGCAATTTTTGAGATATTTTGGCGAAATTTAGTACACTAGGGTCTTTTGTTTCGAAAACGAACGCTATTGAAAATGAATTTGATCGGATCACGAACGGGCGGCTAGGTCGGTTAATCTGATTGGGCACACTGGGAACTTCAGCGTTCAATTTCTGTAAAATATACATGTAAGGAAACTGATTAAACTACATATTAAAATTTAAGAAAACGCATAAAAAATATGTGAATATTTATATAAAATACATAGGCCAATAATTTCCGGGACAAAGTAAATTTTTTTGCTAATTTTTGATTTGATATTATTGATCAAAATAAATTCTTCACAATCTTTTTACAGAACGATTTGTCAAAACACGATTTTTAAAAGACATTCCGCAAGTTCCACAAAGACTCCATCATTTCATACAAATCTTCTTCCCCGGTAGTATGCCTTTGAACTTTGCAAACAGAAAATAGTCGCTAAGGATCAGATCTGGAAAATGCAATTATACCATTGTGACTATCAATTTCCAACATGAAGCATTTGCTCCGCTATAAGTCATCGTGATAGCTGCTTGGGAAGCGGATTTCTCGTGTCAAAATTTTCTTGCAAAAGTGTGAATACATTGCCTTTTCATATCTTTAGAATTTTTGATACCGTTTTTAATTTCTCTTTTCATTTATCGAGAATAACATTTCCGAATTTCTTTTGAACACGTCGTTTCCTCTTTAGAGTACTCACTGTGTTCAGCATCATATCATCATATCAGTAAGCTATCAGCAAATTATTGTTTTCTACAGAGAAGAGTTGCGGTATAACATTTCACAGCCATTGCGATCAAGAAGCAATGTTTAAACAATATACGAAATTAGAATGTTTCCATTGTTCTGAAAATAACAAAAGTAGCGTCGCTAAAATCGCTGTAACTCGCAATAAAACGATCGCAATAACATGAAAATTCAATGGACGTCGTTTGTTGTATTCTAAAAATAATATGGATTTTTTTGTTCAAGACGACATCAATGTATTAGTGCAGGGAATTATCGATCGATGAGTTAAAGGCATATGTATAAATATAGCAAACAAATTAGAACTGATTTTGTATGTGAAATTACAGTAATTTTGCTAGAAATTATAACGAAGGTTACAATATAGGGAAGACTTTAATGCAATTATTTATTCATCATTGATTATTACTCATAATACAAATGAGATTTTCTCTAATACATTCTCGCAAAAAAGCAAAGAGCCAATAGAGAAATCAATACTTTTTCTGAACATAATACAATATAAAAAAGAGGAAGAAGAAAAGTGAACCACCATAAAATAGTATCCTTTTTGTTATGGTCTCGAAACTGTAGACACCGATATCCATAGAAACATGAAATACTATAAACAATAAGTGTTAATAATTTTTTCGTTTTAAAAAAAAAACAAAAAAAATTTTTGGAGGAAATTGCGTAAAACATAGTAAAGAGCTTTTTAGAAGAAAAATTTTTATCATCGCTCCTGATTAAAAATGTTATCTTTGCGAAGTTACAACTCAATGATTAAGTCAATTGAATACATTATATACGTGCGATAAACAACAAAAAGTGTATATATATATATATGTATATATATACAAACGGCAGCAATACTTGCACACCTGTATGCCTAAGTATATAAAACAGTTGGTTATAACAATAAAAATTAACAGTACGCAGATAATTAAAACAGTAGAGTAAAAAAAAAAGCTTAACGATATTTTAGTGATTTTATAACTTTGCGACAGAAAAGTTGTGCAAGAGAAAGAAATTAAACGCAGTTTTTTTTAGTTTGAGTGATTTCAATTAACTTAAATACAATTTAAATTTTACTACGCGTTTGAAGAAAAGTAAAAATTTTAAAAATGGCTTTATACAGAGATTTACAGTTGAACTCTGGCATGCGTTGTGCTAAATACATGCTATTGATCGTTAGTTTCATGTTTGCGGTAAGTAGAAAATTATCGGAAAATTATTCTTAGAATAGAAGAGAATATGAAGAAAATAATCTGAAGAAAGTCAATTCAAGCCGCAATCAACGAAATATCCAGAATTGATACGAATAAGATAGAAAACCTTTTTATCTTATTCTCTCTGCAAGGCATCTTTAAGAAATCCTCGTTTTTCTTTCTTTTTATCCTAATATCTCCGTTTCTTCCTTTCTTCCCTTTCTTCGATTTCTCACATAAGTGGGCACGTGCTCTTCATGGACAACCATTTCTATTGCATTGGCGTCTGTTTCAGAAACATTTTACTGTATTTGTATTCGTTAGTTTTATCAGATGTCTGGTCTGCTTACTTGTTAATCATAGCTATTTTGTTCATTTTGCTATATTATAAACATTTTCATTTGTTTCAATTTCATAAAAACGGACGTAGACCCCTTGCTCTTATTTTATTTATTAAACAGCACTTACCTGTCAGACTTTATTGTTATCGTTATTGATTTAATGATAACAAAGTAAATATATATGTATTAAAGAGCTTTTGAAAAAGTTTGCAATTGAAGTTACTTATAAACTACTATAATGAAGAATAACTAAAGTGTATGCAATCCCGACTTTCTACTTGTAAAAGAACGCATTTCCAATTTGATTTGACCGATTTAAACTTAGAATGTCAAGCTTTATTTTTCTTATTTTTCTACTTTCTTCTTCCTTACCAACATCAGTAGAAATACTTGGAAAGTAATTTATATTCAGTCTTGGGACTTATTATTTATAAACAATAATTTAAGTAAGTATAAGATTTTAAACTTTTTTACCAAAAACAAAGTCATATCGGTTTCTAAGTGCGAAATTAAACCAATTTTTATACACAATCTTTTGGTGGGAAATCAATAAAGCAAGCAAGGGAAACCAAAGACCAATTACTTAGGAATTTTCTTGACTAATGTTCGAAGCTTATATAGTTGTATTTATTGGGACGCCTCTTCTATTATGTGCAGTTGAAATGCTATAAGTCTTAAAAATGAACCGAGAAAGCAAAGATTCAGTTTAATACACGAGTCGTATTAAATTTCAGTAATGATTATTGTTCAACATATGGACATATCCATCTTTTTTTCTGCTTTTAATATGAATTCCTATTAATTTTATTTTTAACTTTTTCTCTATTAAAAATTTTACCCTTAGGGTGTCGGAATCGATATCTCCATGATTTTGTAGTTGGGGTATAGCCACTAATCTTTTTCGATAGTAAACTCTAACTTTTCATGACGTCTTTGTAGTAACATATTCCACTAGTGAACTCTTCGAAAAAGTGCACAAAAAATTGCAGCTCGTTTTATCTTTTTTTATATCTTGAATTTCTTTCAAAAGAGTTTAACAGTACGAATTCCATACAAAAATTATCACGATCTGTTTGTTCTCTTTATAATTGAAGCGAAAATAAAAATTTTTCTTGTCGATTACCTTGCAGGTTACTATACCGACTATTGAAAATGAATTGAATAATTTCTTATGAAAATCTAATCATACTCTAATAACGATAACAATTCAAGAACAATTGAACAAACATCGATTAAATTTGAAATAAAATTTTTGGTAGTTCTATATATTAAGAGATCTTTTCAATGGATTTACTTACTCATTACAACAAAGATGAATTTAAGATATTTTAAATTTAATTCGAGAAGAGAGAGACCTAACACTTACCTAAAACTATGGAAGCAATGAAAAAAACTACAAATAAGAGAGCATCACTGAAAACGGTTAGAAAAAACCCCAGAGAATGCTCGCTATCACTCAATTTTTTATGAATCAAATAACATTAGTCGCAGACTTTACGAAAGGAAACTTTCGACAGCAGTATTAGTTCTTCGTTCTAAAGAAGATTTGTTCAGATCGAAAATAAATTCTTGAAATTAATCAACTTTTGGATAAAATATTGAAGAAATACTTCGTAAGTCCAATATAGAAGCACAACAATGTAAGCGTTTCTCAATAGGTTTTTTACAATATTTTACATGAGAGGAACATCTAACGGAAAACTTCATTACAAAGCACATCACTGAATAAGTTCATAGGATGATATATAGATGTTGCCTTTATTGATTAATCCAGATAGTTTTTAGATAATATCAATTTTAAAACGAAATGTGAGCGATTGGTTTACAAGTTAAAGTTGTTTTGGTGACGCTACGTTTGTAATTTTCAAGACAATGGAAAAATATGAATTGATTTTCAATGGGACCAAAATATCATTCAAAATAAAAATCGGCTTGAAAACTGTTATGGCACATATCTAATGGAAACAACAATTTCCCGCTGGCTTGCTGAGACTTCAAAGGAGATCCTACGAACACGAATGAAGCTGATCGTTCTGGTTTCCTGAATTTGTTCCAGAAAACATAAATAAAGTGCATAAAATCGTTTTCGAAGACCAGAAAGTGAATTTGTCTGAAATAGCTGGCATGTCAATGATATCGGAACACAGTGCATATATTATTTTACGTGACCATTTATCATTGAAGAAGTTCTGTTCGAAGACGTTACTGCGTTGAAGTGTAATGAAAAGAATTTTTACATTCGATATGTAACAATGGATGAAACACAGATTCAGCATTACACTCCAGGGTCAAATCAGCAGACTACAAAGTGTTTGCAATGCTTTGTGTACAGAATCTCGATTCTGGCAAAATATTTCCATTGCTTCTAAAAATTGTTGCGGAGTCGTTTTTCCATAATCATCTGCCAATGTTCATTATATCCTTCGCAAATTTTATCGAATTAAAAAAAATAATAATAAATGTGGATTGAGAAAATTGCTAATTTCAACAGAACTACTAACAAGTAGCAGAAGCATAAAGACCCCGATTAGCCTAAACCGTTAAATTGTCTACGAATGGAAGTAAACGTTACCTGTTGAACAAATGACAAAAATTAAATTTTCGCGTCATAATATTAAAAGTTTTTTTTTGTCAATATTTCGTTATTTTTACAGATCACCGCTGTTTTGTTGGTTATGGTCGGCAGCACGATTCAAGCGATTTTTGGTGATTTCCGACAATTTGTTGATGATCATTTCCTATCACCCCCGGCACTCTTGATTGCAATAGGCTTCATATTATTATTCGTAGCCACCTTAGGAGCTTATGGTGCCGTAAGGGAGAGTGTTATGCTTATTAATTTGGTAAGTATAACTTAAATAAATTATTCAGGAGAGTGGTTTACTAATGAATATATAAATACTTTCAGTACGGTGTTTGTTTATTTATTGTTTTCATTTTGGAAGTTTCTGCCTCATTAGCAGCTTTTATTATGCAAGGGCAAGTGCGCGAAATGTTGATACGTACCATGAATGAATCGTTGATTGAATATGAGGATAACCAATATATACAAGCAGGTGTTGATTTTATGCAAAGTGGTTTAGAGTGTTGTGGTGTTAATTCGCCCGCCGATTGGAATGAACACTGGCCACAAAATATCAATAAAAATGAACCGAGTTACAATAATGAAGTGATGCCTGTGCCACCGTCTTGTTGTGCCAGCTTCTCACCCAATGATCTTATGCGCTGTGAAATGACCTATGAGAGCGGTTGTTTGGAACGCATGGATTTCATTATATCGCAGAGTACCATGCTAATAGCAACAGGTGCAACTACGGTGGCCTTTGTGCAGGTATTTTTTAAAGACATATTATACGTTATACAAAATTGTGAATTAAATATTTTTATGTTCTTACTTCAGCTTCTGGGTTCAATTTGTGCCTTTATGTTGGCAAAAACTTTGAGACGCAATAAATCTATTCGTGAGGCTAGACGCTGGCAATTACAGCAAAGTTTGGGTGTTTTGATATCCGGTGGCAAAATGGCTCCGTCTTCGAATTCTCCTATGGGTTACACACAATTGGAAAAAGCCGAAAAATTTTCAGAAAACGATCCTATTACCTATACACCTAATAGCCCCAGTGTTAATTAAACAAAGTTTGGGAAATAGTTGTGGACGATAGAGTTAAAAATTGAAAGCTGTGTTTAAGTTTTAAATATTTATTTGATTAATAAAAATCTAATAAAGCTCGTTTGTTTAACCGCCACAAAAATGGTTTGGGTTGCTTGAGAGTTGTCACCAATTCGCTTAACGAGTTGAATTGCTCTTTCGTATCCGTACAAGCAGAAATCCAAACAATATCACATGCTATTTTCTCTATTCCGCTCTCAATATGAGGACATATATTTTATAATGACTCCAATGGAATTTCAGTAATGCCAAAAAATTGTTGCTTAGCAAAAACTACAAAAACATTTCTTCGATATATTGCTAGTGTTGAGGTAAAGATGTTTTAAAGAGTAAAGGAAACTTAAAAGGAAAAAAAATACATCGAGTGATTAGCATCTGAGGGTTTAATGCAGCTTCCATGTCCATTAAACCTTTTAAATCTCTTGCAGTTATCTTGAAAGCTTTCAACAACACATCAAAACTTTCGAAGCAATGTCTCTTATAATATTGCAAAAGAGTATTATAAGAGCTAGCAAGATTCTTTATATGCATCAGACATATACGGACTTGTGCCGCAGTTTGAGGCACCCTTTCCGTAGTAAATAAATCACTCTCTAAAATTTTGCTTTTTAATAATTCTTCAGAATATTTTATGGCATCAAATTCTTTAATAGAGCATACAATAGAATACTCTTCCCATAAAAGCAATTAATTTTGATTGCGAGAATAGAAGGCTTGAGTAAATTTAAAGGCTTCGCTTACACATCAAAACTCTGTGTCCAAGAGCGTACAAATTACTGTTACTGATACTAAAACGTATATGCTTTTCTAATTCGCCCAAAATTTCAATCTAACGCGTCTTAATTGTTATGTAAATAACACAAATTTCAATTAATCTTTTACTTGCTCATAACGCAGCAATTCAAAACCATTCAAAATAGAGAAGCACTATTTTATTGCAAGGTAGTCAGCTTTATACAAAGCTTCAGCCTAAGCTTTATTGACGTCAAGATCGTCGGCAAATAGTCGTGAATTCACTGATAAGTCATAGTTGCTGTAACTCTCGATTCATATTCAAAAATGCCAACTGTTGCTATCAGTTAAAGATTAAAACCGCAAATATTTCTTATTTTCTATTACCTGCATTTGACTGCATGATGATTGTTTTCTAACGCGTTGGGACGTGTCTATTTTTTCGAATGATATGAACGTCATTGAAATCACTTAGTATAGGTATAATTTTTTTTTCTAAAATGATTGTCTTTTTATAAATAAGCGAAACTACAACAACTCATTTAATATTTGAAATTTGGTCTTCGTTATGTTAACTAAACAGTAAGTCCTGCGAAATTTGGGTTTAACATTTCTCCTTAGTAAAAACAAAGTAATACGTTGATAAATTAAACAAATTAATTTTTGTGATTTCAACGGTATATTATGATATATACTTTGGTTTGGACCAAATAAATATCTCAAAGGCAAAAAGTGTACAAAAAAATAATTTGTAGGAACTAAGAAAAGGTATTCTAAGAGAGAAAAATCACTATCTGCTAAGTAGTTTTCAAAAGATTAGTTAATTCGCAGCATAAACGATGTAAAGGTAAGCCCATAACACAATAATAATCACCATCAATGCGAGATATTAAGGCACCACCAGGACCCTGTACCCCATAAGCTCCAGCCTTGTCCCTATAAAAAATGAAAGTTAAAAAGTTACAGTAAAATAATATAATTGAACGCCCACATAGGATCACCCGATTCCACATAAGCATATATTTGTTCTTTGCTGAGTTTGCCAAAATAAACATCAGCCGTCTCAGTAAATGTGTGCACGCCTTTGGAATGTTTTAATACGACACCGGTAAATACACGATTACACTTGCCAGAGAGACTGAAAGTGTCACATAAAAATCAATGGCACGATTGTCTCCAAATTACCGCCAATGCTTACTTAGTCAACATGCGAATAGCGTCTGTTTTATCTTTCGGTTTGCCGTAGATTTCTGAACCCATAGTTACCAAAGTATCAGCTGCTATCACCAGTAGATCCTCTTGGTTATCGCCAATCTTTAAGCGATTATAAACTTCTTCGGCTTTACCCAAAGCGGTAGCTTCAATAAATTTGGAAAAGTTCTCAAAACCACAAGGGCTTAGATCCTCTCCGAAATGAGAAGGACATAATTCCGCATTTAGCCCCTAAAACAATTCAAAATTAACCGTACAAAATTGCAAAATTACTGCTCAACACTGCATTTTAAACTTACTATAGATTTAATCAATTCCTGCCGTCTAGGTGAACCGCTCGCTAATATAATACGCTTCTTTATAAGCAGGTGCTGAATGGGAGCTAACATTTTATTGCTTTTGGTTTGCAAATCGGGATAGATGCCTTTGGTCAGAAATTAATTTTTTTAAAGAATCAAAATGAAAATTTTTTCTCTTTTTTTTGAATTTTTCCAATAAATGTCACTTTTTTATCAAAACAAAAAAAAAAGGAAAGAAAAACATCAAAAACTTCATAATGATCAACTTTGAAAAACAGCTGTTTCTAGAGAGAAAGAGAGAAAGCTTAATTGTATATAATTTATATTGACAGTGTTGCGTTTCCAAAGTATCTTTTTTTTCGTTCTATGTGACGTTGTCTATTATTTTATGAAGTATTATTCGTTTTACGGTTTTACGGTTTTCGCTTTCATAAGGACTGTATTAAGTTAAACATCAGCAGTGAGCTTTGTTTAAGAGGAGAATGTCAAGTTAAGTATGTTAAGCATTTACAGAACTCTTTAAACTCCACCGTCAAACGTTCAAACACAACACAATCTGAAATTGCTCTAAAATTACTTAATAATTTTATAAAGCAGTGAAAGTAGTTATATTATTAATTTTTTGAAAAAAATAAGTTAATAAGCATAGTATTAGATGAATATATAGAAGAATTGCTTTTAAAATAAAGACAAAATAATAAACTATTTCATAAAATTGTTTTGCTATTTTTTTTAAAATGCTGTAACTTAATTTAGTTTTCGTTACATAACTGAAAAATTAATTTCTGTTAAAATTCATCAATAACTTTTTGAAATGTTTGGTTTTCTAAACAAATTTGAAAGTATTGCATTTTATATATTCTTTATATATTTATATATAACTTTAATATCTTTTCTAAGTTGAAATTCTTAATTATATTGTATTCAGAATGAATGCACAAATTTCACTTTAGAATGTTTTCCTGCATTTGTTGTCAATTTAATTCTCATCTTTAACAACTTTCTCTGTATATTTTCAACAGATCTGCTTCTGCCATATCTTTTAATATATATTATACGAGTTTTTTCTGACATTTTTGCACTTCAACAAGTTGTGCTTAGTTCTAGCGATTAGATAATTTGAAAACAAATATTCGTTTATATTCACTCCTTTTTCTTAATTGCATTTATCATTAACGTTATTCCTACTAAAATTAGTTAATTTTTTGTTTTTGATACAAAAATTTTACAACTCTGTAGAATTTTTAATAAACTGCAAAAAATGAAAAGAGACAGAATTGAATTATATATTTACAAAGTTGTTTTAATTCTCTTTTACTGTCATTTTCATTTCGTCAGTTTAGTTCATATGAGTAATTCATAACGAGTGTTTTGTATTAATTCTACTGTGACAACACAGAGAAGAGAGTTCATATGTACACTTGGCGATTTTTTTCAAGTCCAATTTAAATCAGCAATTTGATAGATTCAAAGAATTTGCCAGATATATATCGAAAATTTCGTTACGTTTTCAAAATATAAAAAATTGCCCGCGATCGCTCTTAAATTTTGCTAATATTTTTGATGAAATAATTGTTAAAATTAACAAAATCTACACTTACGTGTGTCAGGGAATGTGTGCATATTTCAGTTATAAAAGTGAGGTTATAAAATCAGGAAAAAACCAGTATAAATCACGGCCGAGAGTTCTTTTATAATTGCCTTCACGGTTTTGTTAAATTAAAAAATACCAAGTGCTTTTTTTAAAGTTTTGCTATTTATTGCTTATTTCACACAAGAGTGAAGGAATCAAAAGAAAAATCAAGATAAAATTAAACTGACTAACTAATAATAAGCTAGTGCGTTTGTATTAAAGCAACAAAAAGGAGAGAAAATTATCGAGGTGCAGTGTGTGTGAAAATTTTCATTTGGATTTTCACAACGCCCAACTCGTTTTAGTCA
Organism: Glossina brevipalpis; assembly: GCA_000671755.1. NCBI lineage: Eukaryota > Metazoa > Arthropoda > Insecta > Diptera > Glossinidae > Glossina > Glossina brevipalpis. The sequence continues at coordinate 190,410 of KK351124.1, read as the reverse complement.
GTCTCAAATGTGTATGGCTATAGTGGTAAGTGTAGCATATCAATAGGTCTAGTAAAAAATATTTGCACTACCTTGTAATAATAATAGCTTTCAATATACAAAAATATGTTTTGACGAACTTACAATATTTCTCTTAATTATATTTTCCGTTTATTACATTTTCCACAAATTTGAATATTTCTTCCTAATTTCTTTGCTTCACAAATTTCTACTTTCGTCAGCAGTGTTGTTAATTATGTCCAAGGGAAAAAGCGCTGTGAGAGTTTTATTAACACTGTATTCATATATTTTAATAGTTGTTTTTACAAGTTGAAATGTTTTGCATTTCATATGCATAATTTGTTTTTCTTTTTATTATAAAAGATAATCTCTTTCATTTGGTGGTAGAAATGAACTAATTAGGTTAGCGGCGTCTAATTTACTCTATATGTTTACATTACTTTGCTTATTTGTTAAACATCCAGCAAAGTGAATTTCAAAATTGTGGCATTATATTGCATCCTTTATCAATTATAGGCAGAAGAAGAAAAAGGTATATGAGGTGGATAAGAATAATAAATAATCAAAAAAAGTGATACGAGAAAAATTTGGAATAATAGACTCAAGTAAAACAATGTTTACAGTGATTACAACGATTTTAACGTGCAAGGTGAATATATAAGTTTTGATTCCCTTTAGTGTTTCTATTTTGCACGCTACTTTATAACGAGTATTGGAAGAGAAAATCAAATTAAATTTAATTTATTTGTAAAAATTAATTAACGCGTAATTTTTTGTTATAAATTACATGAGAAAGTTTCTTGTTCTTATCTGTGCAGTATATGTAAAAGGCGCATCTTGTTAATTGTTTTAGATGGAGAAGTCTAAATTGACAACACTTGTTTCATTAGTCTTATCGTATACCTATGTTCACATTTAGCTAAATTAGTTATTTGCGTGTGCGTTTGTGTGTGCAAGTGTTAGAATATGTGTTCGTACTAAGCAGAAGAAGCAGCAACACGAGTTTGTCATTTTCTGTTCACGCTTCAACCCCTGTTTCCTATAGTGTTGTTCAGTTCTATTATTTAGTTAGTTAGTTGGTTATACACCTTCTAGAGAAGTGTGCTTATGCATTGGTATTTGTAGGTTTCATTTAATTTCCTTTTAGTATATGACAGTTTTATATCATTTATTTTGCTAACAAACATCATAAACAACTGATTAATATACAAAATTTTCTAAAGACTTTTATAATACGTTAATAAGCTTATATAGCTGCTAGATCTTTCTTCCTCTTTTTATAGGTGTAGTCTTATTGAAATTAATATTTATGTATATATTAAGCTTAATATGTAAAGGGAAAAACACTAATTATATGATGATTGCGTACATGTTGATGCACACATACATGTACGCATATTTCATAACTATAGAATTTCATTTAATTTACTATTTTGTTTTCTTTTTCTGTAACCATCATTCGTTTATATATATGCATATGTATGAACTTATCATGTGAACATGTTCACAGGCGTGTGTTGTTGGCGTCTTTCTCCGGTCCTGCATTTTGTATGTTTATCTATATTTTAATGAATGACGTCATATCTTTACTTATCATTGTGTGCGAAGGTACAACCAGTTTTATATAATTATCTCGTAAAAATAATATAAATTCATTGAATAAGTTTACTTACTAGTTTTGTCTGTTAAACGTTTTTACAATACATAAACAATTTTTTTTTTCAAGAGCGAGTTAAGTTAATAAGCCTTTAGCAATTCTGTATGATTTTTTTCCTATTTTGTAAGGCTTTATTTTAGGTGTTTTTTTGTGACTTTACTTATGGTTTTATTTCCTTTCTTTTATCTGAGGTTTACATACCTTTATATTGTGAAAACTATATTCACTTCTGTTTGAAGGGCTGTTCAAACGTACTTTAATAATGATACTTCTTCATCAAGATGTCTCAATAAATGTGTTTCCAATTTTTGCAAAAAATTTCCTTTGCTTCAAAAACAGATCTTTACTCAGTATATTAAACAAAACGCTCTTAGCTGTTTGCAAAACTCTCAATCCTTTCTAAGAAGAACTTTGCATTAATCAAATGGTCTTTGTAATAAATTCATTAAATATAGCTTGCGGTGAATTGTACTGTTCACGCAGCCGTAATCGATGATTTTGCTTGATTTTCGTACCACGTGACAACTGCAGAGTCTTTCTCGATTTTATGCTTTTTTATAACTCCATTTTAGTAAACTATTTCTGATATTCACACACAAAGATTTTGTTGTTTTCTTAATTTCATCAACTTTTTTGTTACTACTTAATGTCGAACTAAATGCAAAAGTAACTGATTTTAAAGTGTTTGCAACAACACTTATATGTTTTTATATTCGATATTGTTTCAGAGGAATTTTTACAACATTTTTATAAGAAATTTTGTTTAAACCAAAAGAATTTTCAAAATACTCTGTGCTGATAACATTTAGTCAATATTGCAATATATGTAAACAAAAAAGTCTCTAATGGTTTTACTAAATAGAACTTCACTAATAAATGGTCGTTAAATTATATGCAATATAAAGCTTATAAGCTCTTTTTGCACGCATATAAACTATTTTCCAATATACTTTTACTAAGGCCTAGCACTTGTATAGCCTAAATTAAGTGTCTACGTATGCAATCAACACCCAGAATGATTTAAAGCAGATACAATTTCTATTATAATAATTGATTTAAAGATTTCTTTTGAAAAATGTTTGTAATCAACTTAAAATCTTTGAGATATTTTGTCGAAATGTGGCACATTACGTATTTTGACGTAGGGACAGACGATTTTTGCGGTATTCAAAATGCCTATTTTCGCTATCGCTGACTAATGTATGTTATTTCGGCAAACTAAATTGTCAATTTTTGACCTTCATTTCTATTCATTGAATTAAATTAAAGTGCTCCTACGGCAAAAAGCTCTGATTTTTATATGTGCAATAGTAATTTGATATAAAAGTAACTGTATCAAATGTTTACGAAATAGAATTGTCTTTTAGATCTCCAGCATGTATGAGGTTTCTTATGAATGGTAAACCTCTATACGGCAACAAAGTCTAACTTCTTTGACAAAAACCGATGAAGAATAATGAAGTTTTGACATGAAAATCAATTTTGCTGTATTTGAATCGCATCTCTTTACGTTTCCATCTCCCTTGCAATATACGAGCTACCATGAAAAGTATGCGTTTACGTGGAAACAAGGTATAAATTTGGATACTTAATCTTAAGACTATAAATGAACATTCTTATTAGGTGAAGTGTTGTAGCGCATCTAATGATCGGTCTCGTCCGAGTATGTGATATATTTACTCTTTTGCAAAGAGATACAAAAGACTCCACAATTTTCTCTAAACTAATGCAATGAAGTTTCAGTTTATGTTGAGTATCGTTATGTATGCCGAAATAATGAAAGCTATCGCGTGCAATTATTTTCCGTGTTGCACATATATCAAGCCTGTAAACTGTTATATATAAAATAAAAATTGAAAGTTGTTGTAAAGAGGAATCTTGAACTCAAAAACTCCTGCTTACAAAAAGTGCGACACCATTAAAAGTGTTAGGCGGCGGGAGAGAATTGGGGAATTTTCTTGCGCAGATTTCTACATAAAATGTACGCTCTTTGGTCTGGGCAAAATACTTAGTCAAATTTCCATAAATCAGATCTTTGCTTTAGCTTTATTTTAGCTTCTCTTGATATCCATTTTCAAGTTGCTGTCGCATGGTGTAAGCGCTCATTTAACGCATAATTTTTATAGATATGTCCTTAGCCGTCGAGGGTGTGCGTTCTGGTTCTCTTTATATTATTCCAACGCACGTACCCGGCATAAGCAGTAAAAATTGCAAAGTTTTACATCCGTGCAAATGGTTCTGAGAGCAATTTACAAATTTTAATTTAATATCAGCTCTCTTTATGTTTTTATGACGGAGTGACCTAATATGCTATCAGTTTAGTACGACAATTAGCCGGTCGATTCCAATCATGATGATATCATTTTGTAGGAGAGATGTACAGCTTTCAGATTAGTAGATTTTCCGTAATTCAAAAAGTTCACTTTTCAACATATTGTATACAGCGTTTATTGATAACTACTCCGATTTGTGGGACTCGACATGAAGATTATATTTAGGAAAGATTTAAAGAATTATACGTCGCGGTCTTTGACCACAGTTAGTTTTGATTCGGCATTATGCGAAAGATAAAAAAAAAATTTTTAAAATCAATTATCTTCTTCCAAGCGAAGTTTTGATATCGCAACTGTGATATCAATAAGTGTGTGTGCGTGTGTTTGGACGAACATATCGCTCTAAATCTGTTGCCTTGTTTATGCTCAATAAAAATGCACAGATTCTTGAATACAAATATCTACGTATTAGGTCATGTCTCCTATATTGGACATAAGAAGAAGAAAAAATAATTGCTAACAATAAAAACTTTATTTTAATCGACAAGAAAATCGAAAAGATTTAATAATTTTTTTTACGATTTATTGTATGTCTATGATTTTCACAGACTTCAAATGGAAAATTGTCGTTACGTACACGAAAAGAAGTTTACATATGGATATAATAGGTTTGTGTTTCTACATTTGTGATATTCGTAGTAGGAACCGCAATAACTTATATCTACTCTGAATTAGCATTGGTAAACATCACTCACTGGGTTTTGAACTAATTTTGATCGTTTACCTTTACTTTACATACATTTTCCTTGTAGTCCATTTCATGGAGAATAGGCTAAAAAAAAAGAGAACGATAAACCCGCTTTACCTGTTATATACCCCAAAAAAAAAAATGGTGAGTATGCAAAATTCGTTACCAATGAACATAAATTCTCCGTTTCCTTGTTTATGTCTATTACTGTAGTGGCTGACTGGTGGTGGCATCTGATTCACTGACTGTGATTGATTGGGTAACATTGGTGTTTGTTGATTATTATTTGAATTCATCAAATTTCTTTGAGTAGACTTTTGTTTAGTCTGCTCTGGAGTCGTGTGTCAATAAAGTGCTTAATCATATTATTTTTGGGAAATATATTTTTAAACTACATGTACGAGAAATACAGCAGACAGCAGTCAGTAATGAGTTGTATAAACGATAAGTTATTTGAGCCGAAGATGAAAGTCCAAGTTTATTATTGTATTCATATAGCGATTACCTATTGCAGCGTGTTCTTTGAGTTTTCTTTTCTTTTGAGATATATATATTTATATAGTTATATATTTTGTGCAGACTGTTAAGTAAAACAACTGCCAAGTTAATCAGTTAAATATCAAGTGTTACTGGTTGTCTGTTTGTCTGTCTCTTTTTTATCATTTAATATCATTTACTTTGTAAATATTCGCAATATTATGTACATTGTATCCGAATGTCTAACTTAGATAGAAACAGAAACGTGCCACTTAATTAAATATCCAGCAACCAACTGACTGACTGACTGGTGGTTTGCCTTGGCATAAAAACCTCTTTTTTTTGTATTCATTCTCAGCCAGTCTCTGTATAAGGTTTTGCAATTCTAGATATCAAATGGCATTTTCACATAATGGTTTAAAGCTTAGCTTAATGTTAGAAAGACTAAAACCAGTAATTCAGTCAACAATTGCATAATGAATGCAATTGTTGTAAAATTTATAATTGCGGAACAATTTTTCTTCTTTATTTGTGTATTGTTTGTGTGTGTGTACGTTTAATTTTTTTATTTTTATTTTTTTAGCAATCTCCTACATAGTATATTTCAAAAACTAGAATAATTTTTTATCTAAAAAAAAACTAGGTTAACAAACCAGGTTAGGTCGTTAGACAAAAAAATTGGAGAGTTTTATGTCTTCATAATAAAAGTTTTTTAACTTTTGCTGCTTTTTATTATTCGTTCTTTTAATTATTGTAAATGTACTTTTATATGATGTTGGTTAGAGTTAGAAAAGAATTGATTGCTGGATGGATCTACATTTGTATTCTGTCCTGTTTCAAAGACTTGCATTAGATCTATTAGAAGTTATACGATTGTAAATCCATTTGGATATGTCCGTTCGGCTGTGCGTCATTGGCTGTGTTAACCTTCTAAGTTGCTACAGATATTCTTATGGGAAGTGTGAACAAGACAGCGTTCCACTTACAAAAGAACTTAGAAATCCTCTCGTTAATAATTTATAACGAAAAATTGATTGAAAGTTTAGCACAAATAATTATCAAGAAAATATTTTTGCAATGGATCTGTTAACATAATTGCCGCTGCCATCCTGCCTTTATTCTCAAGCATTTCTAATAACTAATTCCTACGTTTTTGGTTTTAGAGATTTGTGCATATATATATATATATATTTAATTTTTTGAGGTAATTTTTTATATTTATTTGTATATATTTAGTTATATATAAATAAAAGATTACAATCTACTGTCGTCGCATTAAACAAATTAGTGTAAAGGTGACCGTCTGTTATTAAGTCTAGACATATTCCACTAAAGTATGTTGATAATATTTAATGTCTGCTATACACCGATTGAGTACTAAAGGGTATACTATAGTTCGCGCTTGGATAAATCTCTGCTGCATTAATTGTAAACTGAACGTTTTTTCATTTTTATGTATATGCTAATATATATGCTAATACATGTGACGTTTATTTGGATTTTGCCTTAGTTAGAATATGTTTTTTGAAATTTTTTGTTGTTGCTTATTTGATGAGCTAAATTGCAAGTAATATATATATATGTATATATATATATAATATAGCTGTAGGTGGTATACATTTTTTTAAAGGAGAGATTTTTCTAATAATTCCATATTTGGGGTACAGATAAGTTTTGAGGCATTGACATTAATCTTTTAGTGCGTTGGAAAAAGTACGAATCACTATACCAGCGATTAGGCTTTAAATTCCCAAAGACAATCTTTCTTGGAGCGCTTACAATAAAGTTCGAAATTTTATGTAAAGAATTTATTTCATGTAATGTGAATTTGTTTCTACATATTTTAGAAAGTTCAAAACATAGATTAAATAAATAAAAATTTGTTTTGAAAAATCTACAGTCGTGTTATTATCCCCCTTAAGCGAAGTTCGAATGTATTTGCCAATATATCTCAGAGTTTATAAAATATGCTATGTTTTTTTTAGGCGCTTGGCAAACTATTGAGCGAGCACTCACTTGAACACTTGCGTGATACTACTACAATTGTGGCTTTGTTTTGATCATTAATTTCAATTAACTGCTTAGAAAATTGACCGACCCCCATTGAATTTTTTTAAAACTAATTCTCGCGTATACGTGCGTTGTGTTTTCCAATCAATATTATAAGCTGTTCATGTCTTTGTGTTAGTTCCAATAGCTTTCTTTTTTTTTGAGGAGGAAATAAATTTTGTGGAAAATAATCGATTTGACACTTCTTGTGTGAAAATTTATATAAATAAAATTATGCACCACCACTTGATTGTGTAAATCAATCGGAATGTGACTGGTATGGAATATTAGCACACATTAAAACACCAAAAAAAATATTGTTTTGCATAGTATTGTTAAAAAGTCGGTGGTTGCTTAATTTTTTCTTTTTTTTGAGAGGGTCTCTTTTCAATCCGTGTCTCTTCTGGGATTTGCAAGAGTAGGTAACGTGTACAAACATGTGAAGGTATCCTCTTAAATCAATTTGAAAAGTAACTTTGAACAAAAAGTTTACATTTGAAGAAATCTTTTAATATATTTCTTCATAACAAACACAATTGTACAATTAATAGACTTTTATCGCGTATAAAGAAGCTGGAAATTTGATAGGGGGTTTTTTGTTGTGAAATCTCACGCGAAGTATGTCAAGTAAGACTATATAATTTTCTTTGTTCTTTTATAATTTCCTTAATTTTTTTTTTATTTGTTCGTAAATTTTTGCTTTCACTTAAACACAAAACCGAATTTTCTAAACGTTTCTTCGTATGCCTATTACGGGAGTTATTTATAGACTTAGCGAAGAAAGAATGAAAACAGAGTATAATTTTATGCACTGCAACAAGTAGTTTTTTTTTTCTTTTTGTATTCTTTTGATCTTGGAAAAACAAAAATAATAATGATTGTATGCTAGAAATACTCATTCATTCACATAGCTATAGACGTACATACGTGAGATAGTGTCTTCATATTTTTGCGGTAGAGAAGTAGAAGAGTATTTAGAATGACACGAATTGCTTTCAATTATAAGTTAAAATTAGAAAACAAAACTATTTTTTTTTTTTTCCGAAACTCTAAATATATGTGAGGAGGCAAATCGGGAAATTATATATCTCTTTCGGAAAGAGTCAAGTGATACAGTTAACGGGCATCTGGCTGTAAATATTTATATAATTGACTTCGAATATATAGGTCACTCACATCGTGTATGGAAGTGTGTACACTGGTACATATATATTTATATATATATTCGCTTTCAACTTTAACTATGACGCAGGCACAATGGCAGAATTACATAACGTAAACGTTTATATATATATACATACAAGTATACGTTGTTTAATATACGTATGTAGTATGAATGAAGTCGTCTGCTTTTGACCTGGTTTACTTTTATTTAGTTATTCATGAAGTAGGTTATAGGTCGCCGAGAGAATAGTGTGAAATTATTTAACTTTGTCTATCTATACTATAAAATGTGTAACAGCAACTTACGTTTTGTATGAAATGTTTTGAAAATATTCTTTTTTGAAAATTGTAAAGAATTTTGCAAGTAAGTGCTTGTAACGCTTTATATAATATCGTGATAATATTACGTACGACTGCGAGAGACAAAAAATCGAACTTATAAAGCAGTTTAAAAAAGAAATGGCAGCTTTGGACTTGTGCTCTCTGCCCTATTCATCAAAACAAAAGGTATAACTTTTCTTCCATGTTGTAATTGTAAGTCTGCCTCAATTACTTCATGTATTTCTAACTGAAATAAAATCCAACGTCTAGTCGGTTCTATTTTTGAGAAAAAATGTCCATAGCTAATGTGCAATTGAAAATTTATCTGCCACAGAGCATTTCAATACATCCAGATATCCAGAATATTTACGTAGCTCTAGAAGCAATCATTTTAAACATAACCAGATTATTAGGTGTTGTAGTTTAGAAAATGTTGTTTTTGTTTTGAAGGTTTCGTTTTTTTTTTTGAATTATTTTAGTCCTTCTTTCATTGTTTCCATCTATTTTAAAATGTTTCTATCTTCATTTGCAGGTAACAAACGTAAAGTATAAAAAGTGGTGATGTATTGTAGCCTGTCTTACTTTGTAGGTTTTTTTTATTTGCTTTGTTTTTCTTTCTCTTCTTGAAATTGACATTTGCAAGAACCTTGAACTTTTGCATTTATATGTCTGAGAAATATTTTGCAAATTTTCCAATTTTTAAGGGCATTTTATATTATATAGTCAGTTAAACACATAGACATCTATTATATTTTACTTGCTCCTAAAATAACTTATTATCTTCAATTTCAAGGTCATTTGTTTTATGCTGAACTCTTTCCTTGATAAATAATAGTCAACATTTTTACATTAAAAGAAATATTTTATGCCCATCATCGAAAGATTGGGAATATATTCACTTTGTTGAAACGTTTGCAACCTGCAGAACGAAGCTTCGGAGATTCTATCTGTTCGTTTAAGCATTGTCTGTACTAAGCATTTATCCCAATACATTATAGTGAAAATTAAGACACAAATCACTTCCAAATATTGCGAAAAAATTTTTAGTTCTTGCAAACAGATTTATATTGAATATGCAGCAAGGAAACCGGTCTCAAAGGTCATGCCATGCCTGCTTACAATACAAAATAAAGTGAGAATAACTCTGCTTTCAAAAACGAATGTTTCATTCTTTTCATTCATTTTAAATTACAACACATGCAGCGATAAAAATTTCCAGCTGCATTTTATGGATGAGCTTAGAGTATGTGCACAAAGAATCGGAAAGAATCGGAAAGAATCGGACAAGCCCAAACATCGTTATAGAAGATTGACATTTAATTTTTCCAAGTTTTCTTTTACACAATTGTTGGGTATAGAAGAATCGATCAATGCCGTCAAATATCATTTTATTACTTCTTACGAATATATTTATAAATAATTTATTACAACCGTTTAAAGGGCTTGACAATAACCTCGAACAGTTGCTTGCAAAAAAAAAAGAATTTTAAATGAAAAATCAATAGTTAGATATTTATAACCAAACATAACATTTATTTAAAGTCCTTTTTCACTTAATAGATAGAAGGAATGTCTTCTCATTATAAGATAATAGAAGATTAGCTGTTGTTTTCCCTAAAAATAAGAGTTTTTTTCCAAATTTAAACTTTTATTAATATTCGCAATTTTATCTGTGAAAACAAGAGGAGGCGTGAATTATATAAGAATTTTATTTTCAGATTTTTAAGAACAAAGTAGACGTAGTAACAATTCTCGGAAAACAATTATTTTTTTTCCTACCGTGCCGTGTATCTTGAACAATAAGCAACAATAACTTTCCTGCAAACATATTTTGAAATGCTGTTAGCGAGGAGCGATTTTTCAAAACGTGTTGCTCAAAATTTAGTCAATTTTCAAAAACAAAAAATTTTTTTTTTCATGAAAAAAGCCTCGTGTATCAAAAATATTACGTTTATAAAATGACTTATCAATCAAGGACGAATCATATTTCGAAGGTGTAGTAAAGATTTGAGGACAATCGAATAAGAAGAAGCAGATAGTTGTACGGGAAGCATGAAAAGCCTCGTTCCAAAAAAGAAAAAAATGTTTTTGAAATTAGAAGTACTCGCAATTCCGCTGCTTCACCATATTTTGAAAATCCGCTTTCTGGAAGATTAAAAATTTTGAGACATAATTTAACTTTTGCATGTTTAAATGCAATTACCTCAGTGTAAACCATTGAGTGGAAATTAATTTTTCAAATGTATTTTGCCGAAACTGCATTTTATGAGCGATGTTACATTTCCTTGAGGACCAAAAGAGCGTATAGTGTTAATGACGAAAAATAAAAAAAGGAAAAAATAGAGGTCGTTCATATATTGTTTGAAATAATGCTCTAATGCGGTCTTAGGAGGTTGGCGCGCGTCGTTAATTATTTTAGAAATTCTTGTTTAGAATTTCACACACACATAGAATGCATATGCTGCTCCTGCTAAAATTGAAGTATTTATTCAACTAAAATATTTCCCGTCAGGTTTGTAATTTGACGCGAAATGTTTGCTGGGTTTCGTTTTATGGCACATTTGGGTCAGTATTAATGCGTACTCGTGTAAACTTCACAAATATTTGCTAAAATTGATACCTTGTAGCAGTTATAAAATTGCTAGTGGAGAGTTCTTTAGTTTAAGTACGTTATTTTTGTATTCTTTTCTTCTTTCTTCTTTCTTTTTACAATTTATAATTTGTTAATCTGTTTTTTTATGCATTCTAATCGAATAGAATAAGGATAGTAGTTATTGAACCAATTATAAAGACACGTTTTGTCAGTATTTGAAGTACGTATTTTTTTTTAAAACCCTATCTAATCTTAATATAAATATTTTTGTATTATTAACATTGCTTTGAAATACGAAAAAAAAACAGATGAAAAAAGAAAAATGAAATTATTGAAAAAGAAGGAAAAACGAAAAGTAGTTTTGTAAATATTTCAGTTGAGTGTTATACAATTTATTTTGATTTCTGTGAGATAAAGAAAAAGCCACATTCATCCTTGACTGTGGCTATCAATGTGACTGTGGCTAACAATGTGACTGCGACTATCAACGTGAGTACATCAGCGACATACATAGAAACTCTTATTTATATATATAGACTTTTAAATTGCAACTCCAAACCTGAAGTTCTTTATTTATTTAATGCTATGCAACGAAAAGTCTTTAAAAGTTTTCTTATTCCTTATATAACTGAATTTTTGCTTATACTTCAATCGCATTTTTGTAGCTGAAAGAGTCGCAGTATAACCTAAGAGTGAGAGTGTATGAGAAAAAGTCAGTCTAATGAAATCTAAGTTCTTTTTTGTTTCAATAATTAAATTATTGAAAATCTAAAATTTGTATTTAAAAAAAAAAGATCAAATGCTGTAGTAGGCTCTACTCAGCTTGTGTTGTTGGTTGTTTTTTTTTTTTTGTATTTTTATTAAAAGCTTTTACGTCAGTATATTCTGTATTCGTATAGATAGTGACGCATTTCATATATTGTTTCTGTTGAATATACATTTTTTGCTCTTTCAACATCTCATAGAAATTCTGAGTAATTTCTTATACAATTTCAATTATGAAAAGCACACACAAAAAAAAATAACTGCAATATATAACTGATATCATTAAAATTAACTTAAATTTTCTTAAAAGCTTCTAGCAACAGAATTTAAAAGCATTCAGTCACATATATATAATGCCTCAGATGCAGCCTCAACGGCAACAGAATTTGAAAAATTGTTTTGTAGAATCTGAAACTTAACTTGCTTGCATACATGCTGAGCCTGTTTATAATTTGTTTTTTCCGACGAAATGTTAATGTCGTGCGCTAATCGGGCAATAGCAAATATTACTATGAAGGTCTATTGCATTCCATAAGCGGCCGCTTTCATCAATTTTGTGGGATTATTATTTTATATTTATAGTGTGTGCTTGTCTAACGAAAGACATTTTCAACATAATCTTTATTATAACGTACATATCTACGCATTACATATTATTTATTCACTTATATGAATCTGACTGATTGTCTATCATAAAATTGTTGCCAAGGGGTGTATATTTTACGTACGATATTTAAATCAGGCATTGTCAACATGTGAGCTATGATCGATCAATCACATTAGGCAAACAGCACGTGTTAGTATTAAGCTAAGAGAAGCAGCAGACTATGTAAGCTATTCTAGTAAGCTATTCGAATATAAGTATTTTATTAAATATACTTTTAAATAGAAGGCAATTAATAACGCTAGGTATTGCGAATACATTTATATTTCGTTTTAAATGTGCAAATCTATATGTGTATCTATCCCACCCTACTAAAAATTGAAATAAAAGAGAAATACGCATAAAAATCTTGAACTGGATGAAATTGAACGCGACTTTGTATCTGGCCTGTACAAGCACTGGCTAAATGTTTTTCAAATTGCGTACAAGCAAGTAGTAATATTTTTGGAAGCGCCAGTGAGACAGCGAAATATTTTAGCACGATCGCACGATGTCATTTTGCTTGCAATGTCCAAGAGGAAACTAAAGATATTTCACAAAATATATATATAATCCTAATTAGCGTCAAGTTTGCGATCGATTTAACCATGTCCGTACGTCCGTACGTCCGTCTGTATAATGTCGTGGTAAACATTCTTCTGGTGTCAAAAATGAAGATATTAGCTTCAAATTTGGCAGAAACATTGGAAGTTGCAAATAGATTAAATAGATTACAGATCACGCCTACAGTATAGACTAAGCTGAAAACATATTTGTTTTTTGGCTATTCTGCTCAGTGCTCGTAGACTGCAAAATAAAAATTTGCACGATAGTTCATAAAAAAAGAAAAAATCTGCCATGCTTACCTATCAAAATTAAATATTTGGATCTTTTTCTAAGATAAAGATGGCGGGTATAAAAGATACGGCACAGCCGAATATAGCTTTCTTACTTGTTACCCGATTATTTTGTTATTTATTTAGCTTCAATATACAATTTCCTCGTGGCATTCTTTCCATAAAAAAAACCATCAAATCAAGACTATTTTTAAATCAATTTTTCGCAAAAACAACCTTAAGTCTCTCCGTGTGTATTCTTCATTTGAAATGCTACCGTTATCGTAATAAATTACAAGGCCAGCAATTAATTTTTTCTTTTTAAATGGTAGTGTCCCTGAAGAGAGGATAAAAAGTTTGAAAAGCCTTACAGCAAATTTTGAATAATATTTATTTTGAATTAAAATATTAATAAAAGAGAAGTGAAGTTAAAGGAAAAGCTTAGAATGAATTTGATTTTTAACAAGTACTACTACACAGTAAGCGTGATGGCTACATTTCAATTTCTTGATTGTAAAAGTGTGTTGCATGACATTTATTTTAATTTTTTTTACGTTTTGATTCATCAACATTTACTATCTAAGAGCAAATGCTTCAAGAGGTTTGCAAATTATCACAACAATTTGTAATCATTTTAATCGCGTCGATAAGCAAACAATTGAGAGTCTTGTGGAAAACTTTTTTCAATGCATTTTATATTACCGCACAAAAAGGCAAAGAACTAATCTAGAAAATGTCATGGCTATATGTTGAAGCGATAACGCAAATATACTTATTACTCACCATATTTTTAGTGTGGCGAGGAAGAATCTAATTTATTTATCTTTATTATTATTCTGTATTAAAAACAGACTATGCAAAGTGTTGTTAATTGTATAAACCTCTTTGTTTATAATGTTAAACTTAGAGATTGCCACTTCTTCTTCATTCATGCCTTCTTAAAATACTCGTTTCTTGATTATTCGGTATTCAGGTTGCTTATCTGCATCTATAAAATCATTCAATCTCGAACCCCAAGCCGATTAGTTGAACGATTGAGTAGAAACACTTTCATATTAATGCCACGTTTTTCTAACTCATGTATTAAAAGATCTCTTACTGTTTGTGTTGCTAGATATTGGAATGCGTTACCACTGAATCTGAAATTTTTCGATGACCCCTTGAAGACGTTTCAAAGAAAACTGACCATATATCTAAACTCGTAATGTTCTTAGAGCAAGATGATTACGTTGGTAGAGCCATCTATTTGACTTGTATACTTACTTATATTGTAGCTTCTCTATTCACATGAACATTATATCCAGCTAACTAGCTCGTAGACCTTTACGCTTTATGGTTACTTAATAAGAAAAATAAAATGAAAAATAATGTAAATATTTCTTAACTATCGTTGATAAGCTTATGAGCGTGTCATAGCAACTTAAAAAGTTTAAAACGTATTCTAAGAAATTAAATCTACGATGCTATGCCAAGTCAGTTTAACCTTTTATGGTAAGCGTTCATAGGAACTTGTACTTGTCAATAAGTTGTATGCTTCTCCTTTGATTCATATTCGTCGGTGCTTTAAAAGAAGTACACCTTTCGATAAGACTTCCGCTTTTTATACTTACCACCGAAGGTGAAAGGTATATTTGATTTTGTCATTTGGTTTGTAACAACCAAACTACCAACTATCGGACACCCCACAAAGTCTATATATTCTTGATCAGCATCAAATATAGAATAGGTTTAAGTATGTCCGTCTGTCCATCTGTCCATTATAAACATTCCCCTGGCCACAAAAATTAAGATATCGGCTTGAAATTTCGCAGAAACATTGGAAGTTCTTGCACGCAGATTGGTATTGAAAATGGGCCAAATCGGTTAAAGGACGCGCCCATAGTACGACGTGGACTAAAAATGCCTCTGCTTTTGAAACCAAAAAAAAAATTATTTTTGCTCATTACTCGTAAACCGTTGTAAATAGAATTATAAAAAATTATTCCTTCGTAAAATTAAATAGACTTTCTTCATACCTACAATATTAAGCAGCCGCCTGTTCGTTTGTTTAATAAAGCGTTATAATTCAGATGGAAAGTTTTCTATAATCTTTCCAGCCTACACATTATTTGACCTTTCCCCGCCGTCTATTATCGTCATTGTTTACGTATTATCGTTTTTGCTGCATAATCATCATCCTACTTACTTTAAAACACCTACTGAAAGTATTCGTGTCACTATCATTTCAGTTTATTTGTGACGCAAACTGTTCTATTATAACTAGTCAGTCATTTACGTAATAATGAACATATAACCAACCATATGTGCGTTACTTTGCCCTTTCGTAGAGTTGATGGTATATACGGAAATAATTGCATAATTACCATTTAATTATCTTCAATTCATCTGCTGTTACTACTTTATCAGTTACAATTCGTTTAGGTGATTAAAAAAAAGAAAATATTTCTTTGATTTTTTCTTTTTCTTAACAAAGTCGCCTATAGGAAAAAAATGATGAGAAAAAACTAATTAGCGGCACTTTTCAGTACGTTTTGTTTGTTGTAATCGTTACTACATATCTTTTTTTACAACAACGTTATATTTATATTTTGTTATAGCCGGGAAATGATCTGATTCGGACGACTATTATTTTGAATTCTGTAAATGCTTGAAATGGAGTTATCTGCCACTAGAACTTATGTTCAAAAAAAATTAATATTAAAATTTTTATTTCTGTTTCTTTATGAAAAATTGTTCTAATTAAGATTCCAATCCCTACAGATAGCTATTGCCTAATTTATATCATTTTTTGGACTAAGTAAGTGCATAATTAATTTGAGATCTATTTTTACGCGTTATTGTATGCATTTAACAAATTTAATGTAATGTGCAGTTTTGGAGTGATTTTGCTTGCAAGTGAAAAATATCATTATTATTGTTATAATTTATTTATAAATTCTCTTGGACTAAGGTGTTATAAGTGCTAACATAAGAAAAAGAAGGCTTCCAACTATATTTTGACATAACCAACAGAACATATCGTTTCTCAGTGTCCTTTAACCTTTCGTAGGCATCAAAATATTTCTTTTTTTTTTTTAAAGGGACGAAGTAAGTGTAAAGGCCTAGAAAAGAGTCCTTTTCGACAATCTTTTCGGGATATAAAGGAAGATAATAAAATGATAACATTCAAGCAGGTTATCGAGGGCATATTTAAGTATTAAAAAAAAATCTATTTTAAAAATGCATAAAAAAAGTGGCAACCGTGCTACCGTTCTCTAGACACATCTGCAGTTCAAGGGGCTTTGCGGCAAACGGTGCACATGATCCAAACTTGAAATAAAAATAAAAAAAACATATTCTTATTCTTAATTCCTCTATGCGGTGCTGGTATTGACTATTGTGTGATTGGTGAATATCTAAAAGAAAAAATTAAATTTTCGACCAAAAGGGAAGGGTAATCTTTCATTAATAAAAAATGTTGGTAACTAACTTACCAATAATATCCCAAGCATTTCTCTGGAGATTGTAATCTTAAAGACATCTTAAAACATTCGACGGAAAAAAGTGAAAATTTTCGGAGTTATTCTATTTACCGTTTTGAACAATAATGTTTTAAGAAAGACTCGTTTAAATTTTTGGTATGTATTATAAACGGGTTCTTATATGTTATTATGAAATTTTTTATTATCTTTTCCATTAGCTTGTAATACCAATATAGTAAAATTGCTTTTGCATGATCAAATAATCCTGCCCCTTACTTTTTTCGTGCCGATGGCTCGAATGTAGTGCATCTTTTGCTGGATTTTTAAAAAAAGAAAATTGTACGTTTTACAATTTAAGTGAAGTTGGAATAACAAAAAAACCAAGAAAATGTATTATTCTATAGCCGGATTCATAATCAACTCTACAAAGTTAATTCTAAGTTTTGAATTTCTTGGTAGAAGCATTTGAATCAGTTTAGCCTCATTTCTACTTAACTATCATCTCGATGAATACTTTTGTTTGGAAATGCTCTGAAATAGTCGTAAACACTCTGTAAAGAAGTCTGTTAGTGAATTGCAGAAGTTACAAACCGCTAGGCAAAGGGATTAGACTGCAACTTCCCAACAGGGATTCATTTGACGCAGGCTACCCTTTTGGTAGAGCCCTTATGAAAAGGCATGAAATTTTATGAAACAATTTGTCTCAGATAATGAATTTTTCTACGTTTTTTGGAAAATTCGAAGTAATAACCTAAGCTAAAAAAAAGGAAATTTTTATTGGAAAATTTACAATGGCGTCGTCATTCTTTATGTTAATAGAAATTCTTTCTTTGGAATAATTCTTCTTTGACATTTATAATTTATGTAATTGCTTCATGCCATTCGACGATATCTCTTAAGGGCATTTAAAACATCAAACGAATACAGGCAATCAAGAAAATCTTGTAAATTTAGTCTATTAATGAGGTTGAAGTTTTATGTTTATTGCAAAATGGCGTTTTAGTCAAAAGTTATGTCAAGTTTTGATATTAATGAAAAACAAAAAAAAAAAAAAAAAAAAGCGGAAACAGATGCATAGTTTTAGTTTTAAGTAAAAAAAAGTGAAAATATTGCAAACTTTAAGGCGCTTAGTTAAAATAAAAAAACATTGCCTTTCTACGCAAAATTTTAATGGTTTTAAATTGTTTTTCTTCTTCTATAGGCAGTTTGTTTTTTAATTCGTTATTTCATTTTGCTTAAAATTTTAAATACTGCGTTTAAATAGATCGTAGACATATTTACGTCAATTACTGTTCAGACAACTTGAACAGAATAATACACATTGCTTGAACATGTGATTGTGGCTTGTTTACTAAAAGCTAATGCTACTCGTATGTTATTGACATGTTTTTACTTTTTATTTTATCTTCTTTTTAAATGTAAAATTTAATCAACTCATGTCTCCTACCCCGTTTACACTCCTCTTGGTCTGATTTTTATTAAAAAAAAAGGGTGATAGGGGCGCCGCATAATCGGCTAGTGAAGAAAAAAAATCGATATTACAGCACGGTTGTGTATAAGAAGCATATTATTACAAACCTGCTCTCTTAAATATGTAAGATGTGTTGATTCGTTCTTTTAAGAGAGCAACAGATATTATTTAGAGTAAAAGTTTTTCTCTTAAGTGTTACGCATTCCTTAGCAATAACTTTGGGTTATAAAAATTTACTTTTCATTTTTGTTTTCCTTTTAAATTTTACTATCCATTGAACTACGTTTTGTTTTTACTTTCGCTTGAGTAGTTAGTTTTACCAAACTTGAAAATTTTTCAAAAGTTTTATTAAACGTTAAAATACTTCCAATAGCAATTTAGGATATTTATTTTTAAACTTACTATTTTTAAGAGAGTATGCTTAAAAAATTAATTTGGCGAACCGATTATGAAAGCAAAGTTTATGCAGCATACTTTTAAGGGTTAGAAAATTATTATTAATTGTAGCATATATTGGGGTAGGTCGGATTTTTTTAGAACTTCTCTCTTTGTGAATTAAAAATAGTTCTTTATTTTTATTAATATCAAAAATAATAAAATTTAGGTAGCTTAAGTAAGTTTCTAGAATAATAAGATTATTTTTTTTTAATTTTTAACTTATTTTTGCATTCTCTAAGGCAACCGCAGAACTAATATAAGATTAAAGTTCAGGTTGGTATTCCGTAAGCAATCGTAACTTATTCAGAAGTACTTTGACATAATTAGATTTAAAAAAATCATATTCCCGTAGCCTATAAACATTATAAGTCAAATACAGTCACAGCTCAAAACGTGCAAAAAGCATCTTTAAAACTGAACGTCCGGTTGGTTTATGTCGTTAGGTTGTAAAACTAATATATGTTTGCCAAGTATTAGTAGGCAAAGTTGAAAAGTCTTTCAATGGAACTGTTTTTGTTTTTTTTAATTTTGAAGTGAAAAGAGTTAGTAAAAAATTTACATTTAGAAAGACCATATTCCTTACATTCTTTGATTAAATTTATTATTAAAATATTTCTTAATGTTAAGAATTTTCATTGTAAGTATAATGATTTTTTCTTTTTGCCCCACTTTATTAAATAAGACAAAACCCACGTACTTTTCAGTTAACATTAATTAAAATAATGTACGTATGTATGTATGTATGTATGTATGTATGTATGTCTGTATCCTGCTTTGTTTACTCAACCGCTGTCTACATTCTTTGCAGATTCTTTTAATGGTATTCAATTTGTAAATACTGCGTAGAACTATTGTATTCCAATTTGCATTGAAGAATCATCCAAAAAAAAAGTTTTACAAATTATCAATGATGATGTACAACGAAAATTTTCTAATATTTTCCTCCATTATTTACAAAAAGCAAAAAAAGTAAACTTTCAGAGTTAAATAAATTGACTTTTTGATGCATGTTAAGAGCATCAACAACTGCATATATTAATAGTAACAATATTATTAATAATAATAATAATAATAATAACAATTACAATAAATTTTGTTGACATTTTGTTTTGACAGCCTTTGTCTGAGTGTTTTCCCTTGCTTTCTGCCCACTCTCTGATAAAATTTTCTGAACGAAACGAAATATATTTGAAAATGTGCACACACAAACGCATTAAGAACGGCAATAACAATTGTTATTAGTGGAACGATAACAAAGCCACAAAGCTTTTAAATCGTGTATGAATTTTCCCAGTTTATAAAATACGAGCAAACGTGCACGTTCTTACAACGTTTTGTTTTTGTTGTTATTAGTGTTTACTTCATTGAAATTTCACAATGTTAACCTTTTTGTTTTTTGTTTTTACTTTATTTTTATTTTATATTTTATTTCATGATTTTATGTAAAACGAAATCAAATATCACAACAACACTATGCCGGTATTATTGTGTCCTTGAACTTGAAGCTTGCCTACGCGCACTTCACAAATAACGACCTTTTGTACGGGTGTGTTTTAAAAAAAAATGTATTGAATAAATATTCGTTAGAAACTTATTTACGTGAACAGTCGCCCAGACATTAATTACGTATATAAACGAGTTTCTAGGAATAAAATTAAAACGTAGAGAAGGTATGAAGAGATATGCAAAAAAAAAAATGTATTTTTATTGAGATTTAAACAAATGAAAGTGAGTGGCATCAGGTTACGGCTCGGATTTTCGTACTTGCAGCCTACTTCTATTACTGATGTATACTAAAGCTTTCTATCGATACGACGTAGTACCATTAACTTCGAATTTCTAAGTTCAACTAATATTTAGAAACTTAAAATAGAAAAATTTGAATAGGTCTTTGAATAGGAATGCTGATGCTCCAATTCTTTAATATTTTTCTATAGATAGATATTTTCAAATTTTCTGAAGTGTGCTTGTATCTTCTACCTTGTCCTGACTTACAGATATATCAGTCTTTCTTATCATTTAGTGGAATATTGTCGGTAGTGTTTATTGTGGTACTTGTCCGCCTAATTAGGAGTTTAATTAGAAAGATACTGAATCGATTTTTGCCTGTCAAAGAAAAACTAGATATTTTTTCTTTCGCTTAATAATTAAAAATAAAAGTTTTTTTTCACATTAATTACATTCAAAGGTCAATTGCAAAATAGGCGACTTGTTGGTGCTAGTGATGCTAATGCTATCTCCATATCTTACTTATGGAAGGTCTTTTGAGCTCTCCGTATGAAGTTTGAATACAAATGTCTCTTTAACTTAAATGTTTAAATCCTTATAACCAATTAAGAAATATAATATAATATAATAATAATATAATAAATTTATAAATAATAAGTATAAATTAGAAATAACACAATAAGCTGCTGACTAAGCCTAATGAACTTTACTAATTTCAAATGTTTGGCAAGTTCTATCTTTCTGTCTTAATTTTCCGTCACTCTCAAGATCATTGGCTGAAACTAAAGAGTCAAACGAATATGCAATAAAGCAAATTAGAATCTAATAGAGATCAAGAATTGCATCTTATGGGATTTAATGTTGTTTAATTTCAAACCCCGAATGACAAAGCTTAGCTACCTCTCTTCGGTATATTTTCATAATCTATTTAAGAGCAAAATTTAAATAAATTTCTTTATTTTTAGCTTTTTAGTTAACGATCTGTCGAATCAAAACGGTTCGTTATGACTATTAAATGATTATATGTCAAAATTAATTCATTACAAAATATTACTAAAAAATTAGTAAAATAAGATGATTTTTCAATAATTACAGACAAAACTCAACCATAACTGATATAAATTATGGATATTTCACGATTAGATATCATTCTTAATTATTCTTATTATTATGTCAATATATCATTACAACAAGTGCAGAACATTTATAAGGAATGATAATCGTGAGAATTGTTGCGCGTCTCAGAAAAAAGAATACACAGATATTACGAAATATTAACAAACAAGAATAAGAAAGTTATAGTCGTTTTGTGACGAATTTTTTGCACCCAACACCCAACACATCAAACTAATGTATATAATGAACGAATAATATTTCTATCATTATAGGTTGATTGGTAATTAATCGCGGTAGGGATCATTTATACTGTTGGTCTGTATGTTGGTCTGTTATGTGCTGTAAGGTGCAGTCTTTGTCTACCATGTAGTTTTTATATCACATATCGCGCCCTTTTTCAAATTTCAAAATAATAATAATAATAATAATAATACATAACAGCTTACTATTATCTCAACATTTGAGATCTAAATACTCATAAAAGCAGACGGCGAATAGAGGGACGAACAGCTGAAGCCGTTTGATGTTTGACGTTGATAAACGATATTTACAAACTCTAAAATGTCTGGAATGCTTCCCCCCTCTGATTGTTACAAGCGGAAAGGTAAATCTAGCATACAAATCCTTTAGCGATGAATATTTCCCTCAATAAATTGTCGCATTGCAGTTGCCATCATTGATGCCTATAATACTGTTTGCCGTTCGGACACATTAAAGCGTGCCCTTATACTCTTCAGCAAGAAAAAAAAGCCTACGTTTTGCTTTCGTACCATGTCGCTCGCTTTTATATTTATTCGCAAATGTTGTCTGTGTCTATATATACATACATATATACATATATACATACATACATATATATATATATATATATATATATGTTTATATATATGTTTGTGTTTGATCAAAAGTCAATGTACTTCTCATGTGTAACATATGCCTGCATTTTGCTTGTTGTGCTGCATTCATTGTTGTTTTTGTTGCGATTGTTATAATAAATGTTCTCATGTTGGCAGTACCATCCATTTATCTAACCAAGCGCGCTTACATATGTGCCTATATATGTTACTGTACATAAAAAAAAGTATGTGTATATACACAGTTGTTATTATTGTTGTTTTGGTCTGCAAATGAACATAATCATCACAAAGGGTTTTCACATTGTCCGAGGTCGTGTTATGGACGCGATTGCAGTTTATATTCTTGTTTTTGCCGTTTTGTCTTTTTTTCTATGTGTGTGCACATATGCGTACATATGTTTGTATGTACATGGCAAGCAAACCGAAAAAAAGGTTTTGTTTTCTGCGCCTGTTTGTATGTGTGTTTGTGCGGTCATTGATCTGACTAATTGTATATGAGTATGTATTTATATAATGCAATTTTATTGCATTCCGCTACTTCCATATATAGATACAGGTTTTGTTTTTGTTTTTTGCAATTTAATGAGATTTATTTTTAATTCCATGAATTTAATGTATTTATACAATTTGTTTTTTTTTTTTATTATTAAGAGAGTAAAAGTTCTTTTCAAAGTACACTTTTATTTCATTTTCATTTCCCTTTCCTTGATTTTTTTTTTCGTTTTTAAAATCGGTTATCTCAGGTTTGATGTAAAAAAATTTTTACTTTTTCTTTTATTTTAGAAAAATACGCTTCTCTTTGTATATTTTGCTTCGGCAACTGAAAGTATATTTCAAATCCTATTGCAAAATTTCCTCAAGAGTAGGCAACACTTTTCGTTATAGTACTTGAAATCTCATAGCACGCCTTTTACCTCTTACTAGAGATTAGTTCTGTATTTTCATATCATGGCATTGTTTGTATGCCTGTTATTAAGGGAGTTTTTTGTTTGAATTTGTGGTTTTTATACTCTAAGGATATATGTGATTAACACAAGAAAATTACAGGAAAATTATTATTTTGCTTCAAACAAAACAAATTATGAAACAAGGACGTCGAGAGGGCTGTGTAAAGCTATATGTAAAGGAATAAAGTTAACTTATGTATTTCTTCTTCTTTTTGTATATATCTGTATTGTCAAGATAATGAATAAGTTTATTGCCCTTAAAAGAATTGTTTGATAGACAAACAAACAGGACGAAACTTCAACGAGTATTCAGCAGCAATTCGAAGCTTTAAAAAGAAGTTTCCGATGAAAGCGTCCTTATGGAAGTTATTTATCAACAAAAAGAAAAAGAATTTTCTTTGAACATTTTCTTAATTAGCACTTAAGTTGTATTTTCTTAAAGAGAACAAGTGATTAGTATCTCGTAATTTGGTATTTTTTCTTAGAAAATTCTAAACCAAAAATTGACGCTCATAAAAGGAATTGCACGTTCTTGAACTTTGTAGGCATCCATGTATTTGTACGCGCATGAGATAAAGAGAGAAATGAATTTAATTTCAAGTTTCTCTTGTCGCTTTGCTTTCAACACTGCAGGTCAATGGTTTTTTTTTCAGTTAAATGCCAGATAAAATGTGGAAAAAAAGTGGAAGGTTTTTTTTTGTTCTCGTTTCATTTTTTTTTCTGTTTTATTTATATGTCTGGGAATGTAAAGTAACCTTTAAAAAAGAAATCACAACTCCAGACAAAAGAAGTTATAAAAAACTACACCTTTTCCTTTTTCTAAAACAAACAAAAAAAAAAAAGAAAAAAGAAACACATCGAAATGCTATAACAATACTGTCTGGACTTAAAACTTAAACACGTTTATAAAAAAAAAATTTTTTTTCTTTAATTTCGTCTGGTTTTTGGTATGGTATTCTGTATCTTCAAATCTTGTGCGTTCAAAAGGGGTTATCGATCTTTAAAATCATTTCTTTCAATAATTCCTTACAGTTCAAGGACCTTAAGATGTCGAGACAATCTTTTGTGTATTTGTGTTTTGTAGTAAGAATAATGTATGGAAAGGAAGAAGAAAATAATTTTATTTATATATGTGGTTTTTGTTTAGTATGTGTTAGTTTGCGGCACTAATTCCCAGACGCAGTCATTAAGAAAAAGATTTAAAAAAATTTTCAGATTTAATTTTTTTCGTTATTATAAATCTACTCACCACTGAAGAGGAGGATACATTAATGTGGTTATCCTTTTTGCAGCCATGAGAATTTGACCCGACAGAACTTTAAGTGAAAAATATAGATTTTGAAGAGCTTTTCAATAAAACGAGAAGGATGAAAAAATTTTTTTGTTATAGACTTTCTATGTATATTTAAGTTCATAGTGTTTTGTACGTTTTATTTCTTATAAGAATATTTATATGAGGAAGGGTCCGAAAGATAACCTTATATAACCTAAAGTTAATATTTTTTATTTACACATATTTCTATTTTGGAAAAATCCTCACCAGAAACTGTTAAAAAGAACGCTAACATGGGACGACGTCCAAAAGTCGGTCTCTTCTTATTCATATTTCATATGAATATATTTTTTATTCATATTTTTATTGTCTGCACTACTAGTAGTGCAGATGTATATAGAATAAAGAAAGGGACCACTTTTTTTTATTTTATTTTCAGTTTGTCCGTCCGTCTGGTATACGTTTACAGTTCGAAATTTTGAAATGCTTCGATGAAAGTCATCACATTGGCGTGGTTTTATCAAAGGACAAACTTTATTGAAAATGGTTTGGAACAATTTTACGACCTTAGTTGGAAATGCGTTAGTTTGGAAATTTTGTAATAGGAAAAAAATTCAAAGAGAATCGTTTGATAATCACATTCAGTAAGAAACCAATGTAAAAAATTTGGTAATTCCGCATGAAAGTTAATCGTACCAAAGTTGGACATAAGCCTATATCTCACACATTTCATATAAGGTCTTATATCTCTATTAATATCTTATGATAAAAATAAAAGAAGGATAATCAGAACTTTGATAAAAAAAAAAATGAATCAGTTTTGCTAAATTCGGACCGTATCAGTTCACGTTTTTCCATATGAAAGAGCTCTTATGAAAAATATGCCTTAAGCTGGAAGGAAAAAACGAGATAAAAGTGTTAATATTTTATCACGTAAGAAATTCACAACAGTGTAGAGTTCTTAAGCATTGCACGACTGTTTGTAGTATACTAAACTATCATTTTTTACTGATTTCATTGTAAAATCTCTTAACATATCCTTATCACATGTTGCGTAGGAAACAATAAGTGAACGACTTAAGATATATGAGGAACACGAACAAACTTCAAAATTTATTGAGTTTTTGAAGAGATTAAAATTGATATCATTCATTCATCTCATACTCATATGCACTAAAATTTATATCTAAAGTCAGCAGTATTAAGTAAGTAAGTGTAGAGGGGCATATGTTCAAAAAGGTAATAAAGTTGGATTTTTTGCTTGTTTATATCATGCGCATTTTACCCGTTGAAGATAGATGAAAATTGTTGTTCAATTTCTAAAGTCTATGAATATTTGATTAATTACTTCACATGCTTGAATGTTTTGTTTTTGTCTTTTATCATTAGCATAACAAAACGTTTTTTTTTTTCGATAACTAACCAAAAACTTCTGAATTAGATTTTAACAATTCAAATTCGAATTGTTTGTTATTGTTTGTGTTATTACTCATTAATGAATATAAATAGGTGAGCTTGGGAAAATTTTGCGTTCTTGAATAACCTGATCAAGATTACTAATATTAAGTTAATAGCCTCTGAACAATTTTTCATACCCATATACTATATGTATCCATAAGAAATAATAATCTTCCTGTGAGAGGAGACCATTGAAGAAAACAAATTTCATATGTTATTACAAAAATTCCTTTATCGGAATAAAAAAAAAAAATGAAAATAATAAGAAGTTAATATTCCTACGAGAAAAAAGTTGAAAATTTTTGTATGAACGACATCATTATAAACAGTTCCACGTAAAGATAGTTAAGAAATAGGAAGATAGAAGTTTTTATGAAGCTTAATAGAATAGTGTTGGACGCGGAAAAACTTAGGTTCACTCTACGTTGCCAAATTTTAGATACGTAAGTATTAAAAATATTATCACTTTTTTCGTCAAAAAAAGGCTGCTTATAAAGACCTTAAGGCAGATACTTTCAATAGAAAATTGTTGTTTTTTTAAACTACGACTTTGATTTGTTATTTTCAAAAGCAAGCTTTAGACCCTATGCAAATTTACGTAGAATCCCTAATGGGATAAAACTTTTTTTTTTTGGGCCTCACTTCACTTGAAATTTAAACTTCACATTTTAAATAATAAAAACAAAATTATTTATGGACTATCAGAGATGAGGTTTTCTGTGTACCGCAAACGGACGAAGTATATCATTATTTTAATTAATAAAAGAATTTTTATGTTAAAGAAAAAATGCATTGAATAGAGTTAGCTTTCAACTAACAAAAATAATGAAAATAAACATTTGCAGCCAATCAAAAAACAAACAAAAATTAAACTCAAGTACAATCAACAACTGCAACAACAAATTTCATAACCTTTTCAAATGCATATGTATGCAGCCAACTTCCTTTCTAGGCAAAAACCACAATTGAATATGAACAGTATATATATATATATATATATATATTTATATATATATTTATATATATATTTATATATAAGTACATCAACAACGATGTAAGCGTTAAGTACGAATATGTTTAAAACAGAACTTGATATTTTAAAGTCGATGGTGGTGCGGTGTCTATGAGATCGTCGACTCACTTTATAAGTGATATGTAAACATGTACAAAATATTCATGAAAAAAGTTATAACATTAAAATAAATTGTAGGGTTTATGAAGTTTACCTATTCAATTATTCATGCAATTAAGAAAATAGTAAGAAAGTAATGTGTTGTTAGTAAAAGCAAACTAATATAATTTTATCGTTTAATTATTTACAAATGACATGGTTTGGTTAAATCCGTAGTACATAAATAAAAATATTTCACAGTTAGAGCAAATTTTTTTATATTCTTGTCTATTATCGAAAATCTGAATCTCTGAAATTAATTGTTCTTAACTACATCAACGTCAACTTATCTTCCAAAAAGAAGAAAAACGAAAGTTTTTATTTGATAGGCAGGCAGCTCAGGTTCAATATATAGAACAAATGCTCTGATTAAGAGTAATTCCAGAATAATGACTTTATTTTGTTAGTAGCACTTCCCAATTTATTGAAGTTAGTAGCATTACTTCTTATTTTTAGTCGCTTGCCGTTTTAGAAAGTTTAATACCCATTCTAAAGTAAATCACTTGTCAGTATTTACTTCTTGATTTAAAGCAGTCAATAGGCAGGCTCTGCATATTTCTACAAGTTAGATGTTAATTTAAACTCCTCCAAACACGAGTGTAATTCTTGAAATTACTTGTCATTCCTGAATAAATTGCAACCTTTAAGCGTTACCTCCATAAGTACTTTATTTAAATTTTGGTGGGTAATTTTGCAAATTTTATGTATTGATGTATTTCCTAACCTAACATTGAAGAGTGTGGTATTGCATAACTATACATGTTTAAGAGCCATGTCCATATATTGTCTTAATGTACGATTGTTTCTTTGTTGAAGTTTTGAAAATCATCCTGATCCGTTTTCAAAAGGCAAACAGTATTAACTTAAACTATATACTACTCTCAGCTGTTCAAATGTAAACATTTACTAGATCCACCTCAAACTTGAAAATGTAGTCTAAAATTTTCCTGAACAGTCCGCAATAAGTCAAATGGTTGCAACTTGCAATTTGTAGCAAATATTGATGTGAAATTTGGCATAAATATTTCCAAGGGCGATCTAAAAGTTCAATGCAAATGCGATTCTAATTGATTGGCTAACACGACTGTACTGGAATTATTACCACTTAGACGAACTGAGTCTATGCTTACAAATGTAACACCCGGAGGAACTTAACGTGGAATCATCTTCAGGTTTATCTCTCTGTTTTGGTGTCCATCCATTTCATTTTGTGTTCAACTTACAAGTCACGATTTATGAGATAATTGAACGAAATTCTGCGCAATGACCGACGTACTATGGTTCAAGCACGAGTGCTAATAAAAATGGATTCGATTGGACGACTTTTATAATCACTCCCCCACATATTTCATTTAAAAAAAGTCGATTTATGAAAATAATTACAACTTGTAATATTTGACGAAAAATCGATAAAAAATAATATTTTGAGCATATAAAATAAATATAGAAAACTTAGATCGCATGGGTGCACTTCTTAAACGATTTTATCTGTATAAGGAAAAAGAAGCCATTACATAGCAAGAAAGTTTACTTTTTCATAATAGATGCAAGATAGCTGTTTAATATAAAGAATATATCGCAAATTTGACAGTTGGTGTCATTTTTATAGGACAATGCTGATCATCGATTATAAATTGGATTCGCTCGCAGTACAGGTCCAACATTTCTTTTGGGGGCATTTACAAAGGTGTTTGGGTTTAAGAACAAACTAATTAATAATAACAAATTTGGTACGAAAATATATTATCTTCCAGGGCCGCATTATATATGTTAACCGGCCTTTGTACATATTTATACTAAAATATTATTATAGTTCTTAAGTTGTTTGAATCGTTTAACTTCAGTTTTCTGCGCTAATATCGTTTCAATAACTTCGACACATCTAGTAGGAGATAGACCGCAGACAGGCAAAAGCTGAAAGCTTTAATATCATCTCAGTTCTCCTTGCAAATAGAAAGAAAATATAGCGTTGGGTGTAAATGAAGAAATGTAATCACTTATATGTATAATAATAAACAAATAATATTGACACGATATTTACTATTTTGCAATTTGTTCTTGCTGACAATATTTACAACATAATTATTTCATGCTTTTGAAAATATCTGCTTTTTTTTACTTGTTGATAAAAAGTTTAGTTTTAATTTGAAGAAAATTTGCTTTTCATACACCCAGTGTGATTAAATCTCTTCAATAACGAAGTTTCTCTTAGACAGGATTCTCATTTTGATGCATTAAAGTATCCAGAGAAGAGAGTAATTTTTATTGCAAACACCCAAAGACAAAGTACAGGCACTAGAGTTGCCAATAGTTTAAATCATTGAAATTTATTAAAAATTAAGTAAAAGTTATTTAAAAAAAAAAATTATTTTTTGTTGAAATTTAATGCTTTTCCATTTTATATGCTTTTAAAAATCATCACCGCAGCTAAATAAATAATTTAGCATCGCTTTGCTGAATCCTAAATTATTTATTATTTTCAGTGAGATACAAAATGAATCATTTTTTTTTATATCATAAGATCTTATTCTAAACGCAAGTGCTCAAGGAAGTAAATATCGACAGCTAATGAACCCACTATATGCGCGTTGCACAATTTCGCAATTCATTGAAACTCTAAGAGAACATATATAGAGACAGCAACAGCATATTCATTTAGCTAAATTATTTGAAAGAGCGTAGAAACCGCACGGATGGATGTATAAATTGTATGTATAAATACAAGTTCTTTGATGGCAACAGCTTTTATATGTTTTGTACGGCTGTACATTAAACGCGTTGAATTATTTAATATTAGTCGACATCAAATGATGAAACTGTGCTCATCTTGCAGAAGCTCTACTCTGCTTAATATAGTGATTGATCAACGCCTTAGAATTGACACCTGTCGATATCTAATTGAAATATTGTCGCGGCGTTTGACGGGCGAATAAACCTTGAAAACCTTCATAAAATAAAACTTTGAAAAGAAGGGAAAAATAAAATTTATACAAAATCATTTATAGAAAATACCCAACAAAGTTGAAACTTTGCAAGGGGATGATATAAACGAATTGTTTCCAAAAGCAATTCCGTTTGTGTTGACAACAAAGCAATTTTGTGAAAAATACAAGTGAAAAAAGCAAAAGAAAAAGAAAAACAAATTATTTTTTTTTTCTAAAATCAAGATAAAGAAAAAGATAAAAATAGAATATCTGGAATATCATTTATCTTATTATCAAAATTTTTATATGTGCGCGTTGAGTTTGTCTACTTTTAAAAAATCTTTTGAGTTTTGCATGATTTGGTATTTAATTTCGTAATTTTTATATTATTTAAACAAAAGGTAATTTTATAAATAAGTTGTTGTTACCAGTAAGTTTTTTATGGCATTTTTGTTTAACTCTACTAAACAACATTGACAATAAAACAATAAATTAATTTTGTCATTCATTTTGAAGGAGTACTTGAACGATTTCGTTGGAAACCTAGTTAGTTACGTGATGTAAAAAAATTTTCTTTCACTTTCGGAATGCTTAAAATTGTAAAAGTTGACACAATAAGACGAACTTTAGTTTATTTGCTCTTTTAGTTCATTCCATGCGCTGTGATAATGATCTTTCACCACAAGCAAACCTACAAGCCTACAAAATATAAAAAACAAAGTCGCAACTTATAGCGCTCTTGCAAAGTCCACGTAAAATGCACTCTACATTAATGGAAAATTAGTTCCGTTTCGAGCGTCCAAAATACTTACGGTAGCTAGTCAGGAGATTTCTTGAAATATGGTAAGTTAAGTGGAGAGTGGTCTGTGAGATTCAATTGAGGAAGGGATATAAACACTTTTTTTTTTGTTTTTTTTTAATGCCGAATTTGAAACCCGTAACAATAATTTGTTTCTTTTTTACAAATCCCTACAAGTCGTAGGTGAATTAGCACGAAATTCGCCGTTTGAATGTCCAGGTACAAAAAATTCTCAAAACAAATTCTTGGACAATTTTTTCAAATCAAAGATAAAAATGAGAAAAATTTACACATGAACAAAGAGAAACCGCGACTTCTTTCCAGACTAAGTATAGACACATTATGAAACCTCGGGCCCCGAACGTAGGATATTTTCAATCGTGGAGAAACTGTTTTTATGGCAGAATACATGTGTTATTCTGTAGGGGGTAAATGCACTACATTTAAAGCAGCGAACATCTTTAAGTTATGGATAAAAATATTTTAATATATATGCTTCTATCTCAATGTTACTTCGATTACTTAGTGTTTAGAAAGATCACAATTACTCTTACACTTAATCTTTGGGATCAATGCCAAAAGCATTTATTGATTTTTATTTTTCAATTAAAATTTAAAACCATTTCAATCTATCGGATAGCATATTCATAAAATCCAATCGGAATACGAGATATATTAAGAAGATAAGGGAAGATAATTTGCGTATAGATCCCTCAACATTCCATGCTTACAAATAAAGAACCGCAAGACGTATCTAATTTTCCATTCGTTTCAATTTTTAATTGCCTTTTCTTTTATGAAACTAACAGATCAAACATTTTGGAAATTGAATCAGAGATGTCCCTAAAATCTAACTACTGTGTTTTTACAACTCTGTAAAAAACGGAAACAGAAAAAAAAGAGAGAATACGATGCAAAACTCAGTGTGTGTAATGAGCGGTTATAAATCGAGAGTAAATTAAGTTTCGAGTATGCGAATACATTAAATTTCTTTACGCAACATAAGTGAAAGTTGTTTTGGCATGAGTGTAAGTTTCTTTAGGCGTTTTCTTTCCACGATATATTGTTAGTTTTTTAGTGTTGTTGTTTTGAGGAAGTAAATTAATTATTTTAAAATTACAACTTTTTGTTTTCTATTTATCTTTATCTATTACGAATATATGACGTCATAGGGCTTTTTGGTTGTCAAGTAATTGTTGCAAAGAAAATCGACTGTAATAAGCAGCCATGACATAGTTAATGAATATTTTAAATAATTTTTTCGGTTATTTCAATGAAAATTTAGTATTAGTCGAAGAGGACGTTAACTGTTAACTATAGCTTACTCTTTTACGTTTAAAGGAATTATATGCAAATTTGAAGTAAACAACAATTTTTAATAATCGGTTTTTTTTCTGTATAATATTTATAATATATTTGGGAGAAGTACTGTTATCACTTCTTTTCTTCTCTTGTTCTCTTTCGCTAGTTCTCTTTTGCGTTCTCTTTTTATATGTTACTCTATTAGAAATCTTGACGAAAGATAGATAAGTTTTTTTTTAATAAAGAAATTTTCCGTAAAGAAATGAATTTCAAGTTCAAGTGTATGACCTTTGTTTCAAAAGAAAAATGATGCATACGTTAGAAAAACCACAGCAGAAAAAGCGAATAGTTACGTTCATTTTGAAATATATTTTTAATATTTTAGTGCGAAATACTTCTCGTGAGCTTTTCTAATTGAAATCATGTTCATTTGGAAGATCCATAAATTATCAAAATGTACAATTGCGAAACTTAGTCGGCTATCCGTTCCCTCTGCATTGTTAGCATTGCCGAAGTTTCATTATGAAACTTGGAATGATGTGAATGTCAACGCATGCCCTGCATCAGTTATAATAGATTAGGGTTGAGAATATATTACGAGGCTTGTTAAAAAATATACCTTGTGCGAGTATAGCTTTCTTTTTTGCTTAATAACCTAATCGCTTTTTTATCATTCAAAAGTTCTTATCAATCACCCACTATTTAATTAATTTATTACTGAAACCTTAGTTTCCCGCTCTATGAAGTCGAAAAAAAGGTGGATGTCTGATAGATGGACTTTCCTATTTTTTCTTTCTTGACTTTCTCTCTTTGTTTTACGGAGTGCACGGAGATGATGAATGAGTTCAGGTTTGAAAATATTATTCCTTTAAAATGATTTCATTTTCATATATAGATATATGACCGTACTTCCGTAAGGGATCATAAAAAATTCGACTCAAATCGCATATAATTTCTCTCTTATTATTTCTATATTTTTATTTCACTTTCTTCTTACACTTTATATGTTTTGTATTTATATTGTATTTTGTTGTTTAGTTTGATGATAAATAAACAAATTGCGTTTATAATAAATTCTTCTTACCGGAATTAATTAGTTTATTTTTCAGCTAAGCGTAAAAAACTGCAAATCAAAAATCGACCAAAATTACAATTCATATACATATACACATATTTACGTACATACATATATGTGTATGTATGTATTTATATAAATAAAAAAGAAAAAAAACTTTTCTCTATCAAAAATTTAATAGCGGGAGAGAAATATTCAAAAAGACTGATTTTGTACGTTTTTCCTCAAAAAAGCAAAAAAAAAAAAACATACGAAAATGTAACATTTAATGCGAAAAACGTTATTAATAGATTTATTAAAATTTCCTCTTAATCATCTTAACTACTTTTATGTATTATATGCGGTTAAATTATTGCTTGATTTAAATTTTGTATCGTAAAAAAAAGGTTAAAAGAAAAAAAACAATTCATTCTTGCTAGCTTTACAAAAACAAATTACTGTTAATGCATTTTTTGAAGGTAAGCTTGAATTGCGTATAGCAAATTATAGTTTCAATATATTAAAGAAATTTGATATAGTTAAGTACATAAATACTTAAATATATATACACGCAACGTATGTAAAAATAATATGAAAGAAAATTAAATTCAATATTATTATTACGTTCTAATGATAGACCAAAGAGCAAGTATTTCAAAAAAGAAACTTTGATACCACCAGTAACTAAAAAGTGAAATTGTTTATAATGATTCGATGGGCAGACAGAAGTTAACCTTCGTTATCAAATGCGACTGGATATATTGTACTACACTTACATTTTCATATAATTTTAAACATATTTTTACTAAATTCAATTAATCCGTTAACTTAAGTTAAGAAAGATTATGCTCGGCTTCAACTGAAACTTTTGGTTGTTTTCATTGCAAAGAGATGAGTTATAGTACCAGGATATTTCTCGAATCAACTACAGTAATGTTTTCATTCTCTTTGTCTGTAATCTTTACGGCTACACTTAAAGCCTTCTTTTGTTCTGCATAGAGATTCACGAGCTTTGCTTAAGAATTCGAAATCTCTGCAGGATAACTTTGTAAATCGCCTCCTACAGACAGTTTCGCTTAGAATATAGGCAGCGTACATTGCTTCGGTGAATTTGCTAGGCTACCATATGCAAACCCATCAATTGAATACTGATTTGGATGGGATAGTAGTCCGAACTTAAATTTATCCAACCTTCCCGCTGTAAGTTCACGACACCGAATCTACTTGTTCTATTTTGAATAAATTGCGATACGTATTTGAAACTTTGTGGATTTTCTCGTACCCAAATTTTGTGCGATATCCTTAGAAAGTCACTTATTTCTTACAATTTTACTTCTCAGTATTTGAGAATGATATTCTGGATTCGTCTGATGTTTTCCGTTGTCTATCTTTCTGTGCTGTTTCCGGGTCTTCCATTGCGTTAAGAAATATAAAATATTTGTAGAATACGGGGCAACTATGATTTAATACTGGGAATTATGGAAAAAGTATCGAAAATTGAAGATAATGTGTTTTTATTATCCAAATACACGATGGCACAAGTCTGTACCCCTACGTAAATCCTTACGAATAATAAAAAAAAAATTGTTTTTCAAGTGTTATTGACGATGACATCTCTTTGAGAAAATGTTTTCCGCTTAAATATAAAATCTATTGTCCCATGAATTCCTGTTTACTAAATACATCATTTATTTTTGTGCATAAAGACAAACAAAAACTTTTACATTTTTCTACCAAACGCAAATATTTCAGATTTTATAGTTCTTTGACAGAAACCATAGCACAATTTTTATGTCTTTTAAGCGAAAACTTTGAATTTTTGGGAAATCATTACACATAAGAAAAATTTTTTATAGTCTCATTTTATTGTTTGAAATTGCACTCTCATTGCAGCTGCTTAGACCTGTTCCAACATCTATGGAGTTTCATCTAGACAGTGCAGAATACTGCCAGGCACAGCACAAATAAAAAGTAAGTTCTTAAAAATCTTACATAAATATGTCTTGCTATCAATTATTCGGACTCTTCGTTTATTTGTCATTAAAAAAGAAAATCTTTTATAGAAACGAAAATAAATTACGATGCTCTCTAACATTATTGACTTGATATGGCTAATGTTTTCCGTTTTTGTAGAATAGGCGTGGACAGATTTCTGTATTTGTCGAAGTTTACGAGTAATTAGCAAAAAAGTCAGAAAGCATATATGTTATGTGTTTATATTACATGTTGTAGATTTATGTATTGTGTATGCAGATTTATTTTTGGCCCATTTTTAATACCAATCCGCCTGCAAGAACTTCGAACAAGAACAGGAAAGGGGTTGTATTAGGAAACAAATTTGGAAAATTTTCATACAAATTGTGTCTTTAATCTGTCGGTTGGCTTTACCTTTTACGGAAGAAATTGCTTTCAAAAACTTGTCTTTCGTCTTTCTTTTTCGAATGATTTGTGATCTAGTAATATATACAAAACATCATTCAAAAAGTTTGTAGGATCAATAATGTTTTTTTTTTTTTTTGCTGTTTTGTGTCTCTGTGTGGTCAACTTGTGACACAGTGCGTTGCCTTGGTGTTATATATGCCTATATACTGGTATATACTGCTATGCACCCGTACTTACTATTGATCTTTGATCCCTTGTACCTTTTCAAGATAGTGAAGTACCCCTACAGATCCCAAAATACGGATGCCATAACTTTACAATTTTGAGGTTTTGCTAGTTTTCGCTAGATGCTGTTCACCAATTTGACTTTAGAAAGTAGTGATGAATATATGGTTCACCTATTGTCACATATCGCGCGAAAAATCCTTACTTCGCTTAAGCAACTCCAAACAGTACCCGCAATCATCATTTTTAGTCAAAGCAAATTGAGCAAATGCGGTATTCAGTTCGAACGGAGCGAAATCGCGAGTACACTGCACTCTAATATCAATAAGGAGTCAGTTATCTCACGCAATATTACTTCTCGATTTTCCAAAATGATTTTGTGCACTTTGTTATGTTCTCTAAAACAACTAGCGAATGGTTAGCATCATTCATGTCCGTAGGATCTCATTTAAAGTCAGCAAATCACTGATAAATGGTTGCTTTCAATGGAGAAGAGTTGCCGTAACATTTTTCAAGCCGCTTCTTGGTTTGAATGGCGTTTTTCCCCTATTAAAAACCAATACTTTGTCAACACACAAAATTAAGGTTTTTTCTTTTTTTTTTTTAAAAAAACTTGTAAACCAATGGTAGCAATGTCATAACATGTTTCATCCTACGAACTTACTGAGCGATATGTATAAATCAAACTTTCAAATATTATCAAGTGTTGTCCCATCAAAGAAGACTTTCAAGCTATTTCTTTGATTAACGTAACAATGATTGAAGAAAGCGTAGATTGCTGATCATAACTTGTATTTTCATAATGTATTTTGACATTTTCCAATGACATAGAATAGACATAGACATAGAATGCACAAAAAAACTCTTTTTTTTATTTTATAAACAATATAGAAAAGTAAATACTTTGTTTGTGCTAACAAACTTGGTGTTCATACAGATGTAAACTGTGTTTTTCTTGGCATTTCACCAAAAATGTTATTTAAATCGAAAGTAAACGAACGGATAAAAAAAAATTGTACTAAAAATTTTTAACAATGCTTGAGAGATAAAGAAAGAGAAGGAACATAAACTGTGGACATAAAAATGACATTATATATTAAAAACAATTCAACAAAGTTATGTTCACCTTGCTGTGAGCTACCAAAAGTATAGCGAAAAATTGCAATGTATTAAGTGAAAAAATTAATTCTGAAATTAATTCTTGATAAAATTTAAATTTAATTAAAAAATACTTGTTATGCACAATGATTATCTATGATCCTTGGCCTGTTATTAAGTAAATTATGAATGCTCTCACGGTAGAAACTTTGTAGTTTCGAGAAGAAACAGTTACCGAGCAATTTTGGCACATGTTCAAGTTTTATGAACCGCTATTCTGGTAAAAACGACTGCATAGATCTGAGCAAATGATAATCAGAAAAAGCCAAGTCTGGGAAGTACTCCGCAATTCCTACCCAAGCTGAGCAACTCTTCCTAGGTCGCTTTATTATATGAGACTTTTCGAATTCCTTTACCTGTAAATTGTCTTTTTCCTCAAGCGCATCATCTCTTGGCATTGATTTCGTTCAAATGTAAGACTTTCGCTTTCTAATTCCAACAAACGCACAATAGCGTTGTTTGATCAGGAATATACGGCTTTGCAAAAGATGTGAATGAGTTATACTGAGTCAACGCGTGCCTTCAGTCGGTTAAGATTATCGCACAGATCAATTTTTCATCAACTTATTCGTTTCAGTAGCTTTTGCTGCGTTTCACAAAGTGATCAACCTAATATTTTGTTAATAGAGGACATTCTAGGTGACCATTCCAAATCATCCTTGAATTAACTTTTAAAATGACTGCCAAACTTGGTGCGAAACTTGGAATATACAACACACTTGTCTATAAAGCCAAATTACTTCTATTTTAATTCCTTATACACATTTACTAAGATTATTAGATATTTTACACCGATTACGAGTTTGTATTATCGCCTATAGCGTTTCTTATAAGTTACTTCTAACTTATACATGCAAATTCGTTCATCACCAACTATTGGTACCAAGAATAATAAGTCGAGAATTTGTACATTTATTTTTATTGGACTAAAGTTTGCATTGTCTAGCACTCAAAGCTCAAATGACGATAGATATTTAATAATTTTTCCTTTGTTTTTTATGCGAACATCATTATTGTCCATCTGCGTTTATTCCCATTTATAGAGGTCGGTGTTTAAAACTTTCCTTGTTAATCGATTAAGCAAAATTACTAGCACAAATTATAATTTAGTCAAAAGTGCAGGTATATCTAGAGTATCTTTTTAATATATTTCTAAGCATCGATTATTCGTGTTGTAGTTGCTATCTACACATGGATGTATCTGATCAAGTTACAATTAATGTATGTTAAAATCTGTTGAAAATTCCATAGAATGAGTTTTAAATTAATCAATTCAAACCACAAAATTTTACAAAGTTTCTGACTTCTTATATTTGTGTCAAAATGTCGAAAATTTGAACGATTTGTTGCATTCTATATGTTATTATTGAGCGCCGCTTCTTCTTGCATCGATTATGAAAAAACAACAAGCAGTCAAGATAAGTTGCTACACGGTAATATCGATAAAAAAAAAATATTCGAAAATTTACCAAAAAAATCTCTTAATTGTTTTTTAACATCGTTAGGGGTTGTCATAGTTATGTAAGCACAGATGTGAGATGTGGTTGTCTGCTGTCTTGTAAATCGAAAAATGTGACAAGCAATTCTTGAATACATTTCTGTCTATTTTTAAATGATTTTTGCTGAAACCTTCAATAGATTTCAATTTGTTTTTCTTTCTTCCTTTTGTTTCTTGATAGATTTTATCATAGCGGTCGGTTAAGGTCATATTTGTTATTTAAAACAACGCCATTTTTTTATCATATTACGGATAATTTTTGAATTTCAATTTTCTTTTTCTTTTAATACACATTATACATTTGACGGTATGCTAACTTTACCATGCTGCAAGTAACAGGAAAGAGAGGCAAATTGATATAAGTTGGTAGGAAGGGTAATTGCAGCAAATGCGATTATTATTTTGGGGAATGAAAAGCATAAATGATTTTTTTATTTCCGCGGTGCCTCTGTTTTTTATCTTTGTTGCAATGTTTTATTAGTTCATTCATTCAATACCAAAGATGTACCTGTTTCTGCAATTTTAAGTAGAGATGTTGGTAAGTATATCTCCTAACTCACGACTTCTATAAGCTTTTGTTTAACCTGCTTCTCCGCCAGCACGGTAGTATTTTTTAAAGCGAAATTTCGTGTACTTCCGAATGTCTTAACTTACAGAAATTTTGCATAAGCCTTCAGATACGATGACGACTCAATTTGCATAAAAAATGTCGAATAAATTCAATATGGCGGCTGTCACACCAAATGGGAAGCTATCGGTCGTTCTTTTCGCCATTTTCGAATGCCCGATCTTGCTGAAACTTTGAATAGATTTTCAATTACGATAACAACGCAATGTACAAAGAATATTTTAGAAAAAATTAAAAAAATCGACCGCTACAAGGCATATTCGAAACATATGGGTCAATACTTCGGGCGCTTCCGAATGTTCAATCATGCCGAAATTTACAACACGACTTTAGCTATAATGACAACGCAATGTGCAAAAAAAAGTCGAAAAAAATTAGAAAAAAGAACAGCGGCCGCACCAAAAAATATTTTTTCTTTAAATTAAGATGATGTATTAGGAAAGTTCAAACCAAACCAATTTCGACAGAATTCGTTCTTGGACCAAAACAAATCAGTGCACGAAATTTCATCAAAACCGTTCGAAAATTTCGACCTGTAGGCTGATCAAAAGAATATATGAGCAGATATTACTCAGACAAATTGCCAGAAAAGCTTAAGTCGATTCAGAGAGGGAGGTTCTTAATCGATCGGTTCAATCAAACGTTGGTCCATTGAAAGTCCCCCTGGATCCTTTTATTTAAGCGAACTAACGGGAGAAAAACAAATGCTGTCCCGGTCACTTTTATAGACATATAAGAAACTAAATAAAAAACAACCGGCTTAGACGGAAGGGTAAACTTTACACTCGTAAAAAATAATTATATATTTTTACTAATAACTGAATTATATAATTTACGAAATAGAAAAAGAAATTAAAAAGGATTTTTAAGATACTTTTGAATGCAGACTACTACTAATCGACAAGACGCAGGGCACTACGGGAGAACATGAGTTAAAAGATCTGTGACCTAAGACACATATAGTCAACCAAGCATACGTCGCGCTAAGAGTAGAGTAAAATCATTAGAGATTTTAAAATTAGTAGACATGAATGCTACAAAGTTGACCAAGAAGAGCCCTTGTAATAATGAAACATCCACAAAAATTAACAAAATTAGAGTTTTGGAAAATATATAATTCAGTTTGTATACGTAATATATACTCAAAATAAATTCTATAAAATTTTTTTTTGTTAAATAAACTTTTATTTAGCTCGACTAAAAAGTGGAAAATAAATTTTGTTCCAATCGCTTTTATGTGATTATATATAGAACCTTGGGACTTTCAAGATTTTTGTATGTGAGTAATTCGAGTTTTCACACGCCCCAAGCTTTTCCATATAGTCAGTTATTAAAAACGTTTTTTTATAATCTGTTTATTAGTACAAACATTGAAAATTTCGTTATGCATGGATGCGCTCGATAATTTACATGTTCTCTCTTTTTTGTTCAATGTAATGTTTTTCTAGAAATTAGGCATTAGAAACAAAAGGCAAAGTTTGTAATCACCAACATCCTTCATAACGGATCCAAGATCTGAAAAAATTATTGAATTTTTTTTTTGTCTGATAATCTACCGTTATGCGAAATAATGATTTAAGAAATCAAGTAAAAAAATTTCAAAACATCATATTGGAAATCGAGCACATATATACCGCAAGAAAAGAAGAAATCTATTATATTTTTGCTTATTGACTCGGCTCTGTTACTGCTCGTCAAAAATACTAATCGTTTGAAAACTTAATGGTTGGATGAACGGATGGATGTAGAAGTAAATCTAGCGAGAAAATAGTTTCATTAAAATATTTCGAAGTATTTGAACTTTGAAAATATGTTCGGGCTCTGTGTTAGTCTTTCTCCGAAGGTGGTCAGCTCGATTGTTTGATATCCGATAATGGCCGGCCCATCAGAAATTTCTTGGAGATCAAAATAGCCGTATTCGAATTTCGAAAAGCCTTTTCTTCCGTAGCACATTTTCTTTCCTTAGGGCATTTTCATCGTCGTGGCCCTTTTCTCTCCAACAAAAATGTTTTTCTCAATCGCGCTTTTCTTATTTTTCGCTTTTTAAATTGAATGCACGCGTAGGCCCCTTAAAAACAGTGTTCGAACATTTTGCCATTAGGGGTATTGTTTGTTACTTTTAGCGAACACTTGGACCGATTCAAATACGAAAGAGAGAAAACAGAAACAGAGCCGCGTCGTGTTTCGCCTGTATATATGAACTTCAAAACGTTATAAGTAATGTTAACCTTCACCGCACCAATATCGTCTCACTAAGTGTCTCGGTGTTGCCATTTTCTTGGATCTATGATTATTATTTTTATGATATATAAACAAATAAAAAATGTACGAGTTTGGTCAGGAAATAAATTTAAAATATTTTCGGTTCGGATTTTAAAAAAAAAACCATAAAAATTGTCATAAATTTGCAAGTGTTATTATATCCAAATATTACAAATTTAATTTTTTTTAAATACAGGAAATCATTTTATTTATTCTTTTTACCGAATTTGATATTTAAAAAAAAAGAAATTATAATATATGTTTTTAAGAACCCGACATAACACAAATTTAAAATAATTCATTTTTTTATTTTCAGGGGGAAAAAGTTTGCTTCCAGTTAAAGTGTAGTGGGAGAAAGTCAAAACGTTTATGGAAGAGAACGAAAGTGAGACGTCGAAATTGCAAGTTTAAACATCGATAAGAACAACACCAACAATTAGACGTTTTCTCTGAAGATTAAGTTAACAGAAAGAGTACGAAGATAGAGGCGGAAGAATTTGAAAGAAAAGAAAGTGAGAAAAGACGAAGCGAATGAAGTATCTACTCAGAGAAAAGAAAGAAAGAAGAAAGCGAGAAACAGAGGCAAAAAGTTCAAAAGCATATCACATAAGCATCTAAGTAAAGAATATATTTGGAAATTTGGCAATAACAATAACAAATTCAACGAAATTATTTCACCAAACACAATTAAAGCAAAACAAAGAAATGATATCTTGTTTGCTTTAAAGAAGAACAGGGATTTTTTTATGAGGACTTGAAAAGCAATTTAAAAGCAGGTTACAAAAAATTTGTCTCTTTTTCCTTCGAATGAAACGAAAATAGAAGTTAGAGAGCAAGAGAAACTTAGTAATAGAAAAAACTTCAAAAATATTTTTTGATAATTTTTTTAACTTTATTCTTTTGTGATAAAAAATTTTAAACTAACAAAAACACGTTAAAGAAAGAAAATAACATTTAAAAGAAATTCAATGCTAAAAAGGTAATATTTAGAAGCAAAAACTAGTACTTACTGCTTAACTGCTGTGTGTTTATTCAACAACAACCTAATACTTAAAATACTTTTCGTTTTGTTTTTTTCTTTTTTTTTTTTTTTTGGAAATTCTATAAAGCTGAATTTTTTTAGTAATTAGTTTAAAAAGAAACTCTTAAGAAAAATCTTCCGTTAGTTAAGTGCAAAGAGAAGTAAAAAAAAAAAAACAAAAATTAGCTCACATTTTGTTTTTAAGAGAATTTTGTATTTTTTCGGAGTATTTTTTCAAAACACGAAACCAAATTTACTTAATAAGTCTACAGCTACATAACCTCAACAAAACGGTTTATATATATATACATACTTTTTTTAAACAAAAATAAAAAGAGAAAAACAAAAAGACAACTTAAACGCTACAAACCTCTTTAAACTGCAATAATTTCTAAAATATTTTACACAACTACAATTTATTGAAAATAAACTTTATAAGAGTAAACTACAAACCAAACAACGTTTGTAAATGAACAACATGCGTCAAAAGGATTTACGCCCCGCACCAGCTCTTATTGAGTTTAAGGGAATGAAGTTCCTAATCACTGATCGCCCGTCAGATGTTACTATACATCATTACATAACAGTACGTATAATAATAATACAAACTATTCATTCATGCTTTTATTGAAATTTTATTAATTCGCAATTTTTATCTTTTTGATTTGTAAAGGAATTAAAAAAGAATAATGTAAACACAGTGGTACGCGTTTGCGAACCCAGTTACAATACTGAAGAATTAGAGGCACAAGGCATCACGGTTAAAGATTTAGCATTTGAAGACGGTACCTTCCCGCCTCAGAATGTTGTAGATGAATGGTTTGAAATATTAAAGCAAAAGTAAGTGAATTTTTTTTTTTTTTGTATATTTTGTATTTTTCTATAAAAGTCTTTATTTTTATAATTTTCTTGCTCGATGGTAACATTGATAAAG
Source organism: Glossina brevipalpis (assembly GCA_000671755.1). Lineage (NCBI taxonomy): Eukaryota > Metazoa > Arthropoda > Insecta > Diptera > Glossinidae > Glossina > Glossina brevipalpis. The sequence goes on along the minus strand of KK351124.1, from coordinate 146,777 downwards.
CAATGAATAATACCTATTAAAGACTTATCTTCAAGTGGGATTTTTGTTTTTGTTGTCTAATAACACATGTACACACAAAGCTACACTTTTTACCATATATACTACGTTAACAACTTCAATGAACGTTTAATCGTTTCATTTGCAAATATTTCTATAATTTTTGTTTGTTGTTTTAATTGTATGTAAAAAAGCTTTGCAGGCTGCCACTTTTTAACGCTACGCTGACTTATTAATGGGTTCTTAAAAAAGTTTTTTATGCACTCTCTTTGCTTAGCAATTGCATTATTTTGCCAATAGTTTATAAAGATGTTTAAGAAACAAAGAATGGAATGCGTATTAGAATGAAATTAATTTTCGTTTTTTTGTTTTCTTTAAAATTTCTCTAATTAATGTTAACAGAAGCTTCGTCCGTTCGTCTTCTTTAATCCTTGATTTTGTTTGTATTATTTCTTTTGTAGTTTTAGTATAAACTCCTCATCCTCTTCATCAGTACCTTCCTTTGCGAAAGCTAAACGTTTTTCATTTAGACAAAAATCTTTTAAACGAGCAGATAGCACATGTACCAACCATTACACTAGTCTTGATAATGATAATAATGCTACAACAACAACTACTACAATTACAACTACTGCTACTACTACTACTACTCCAACCACCAACCACCACCTCCACACCATCAAACCTAATAAATCTTTAAATAATATAACAACAACAACAACAACAACAACAAGTGAAAATACAGATGATAAGACCACTTGTGGGTAAGGTTTTTTATATTTAAAAAAAGAAACAGAAAAAAAATTAATGATGCGAAACTAATTTGATTTTAAGTAATTAAGCAACTTTCATAAATATGATAGGTTTATGTATGTGTAACTGAATGAGGATTTCTTCTTATTTCTGAATAGTTGACTGATATGTGGTGATACAATTGCACTAAATCTGAATTTGAAAACCTTACAAAGCATTTAATGTGAACATTTTCTGAAGCATTTCGTTAAAGGTTTTTTTTTAAACTTTAAAACATCAAAAAGAACATTTTGCCAGCCATGAATATTCTTTATGATCTTATGAAAGTAAATGTCGTTACAGGTAGAAGTATGCATATGTGTATGTACGCACATATACGTAACGCCTGAAAAACGTACGTAGCAATCAATCAAAACCATGTGAGGAATGACGACAATTCCCTGGTATTATGATTTTTTTTTTTCCAAAATCAAGAGCGAATTCTAAGAATCTCTGCCTTTTTTGCGATGTGATTACTGATGACTTATACAAAATAAGGTGTAGTACATTAAAATATAAAAAGTACACCGTAGGAGAGAAATATTAGGTTCAGTCGCCGCCAGCAAAATCAAAAAAAAATTAAAAAAGTGGAAGGATCGATTTGTCTGTAAAAGCGTTAGCTTAAAAGAAGTTCTATTGCCTCGATGTTCTCAATTACCAAAATATTTGAGAAAATGCTCAGCTAATCAATAGACGGATGACAAGCAGACGTGTATCTAAAATGGGCTGTTGATCCGTGATCGAAAAGTAAGACCAATTTAATGTTTTTCTTTTTTAAAACTATATATTATTCCAAAACCCACGCCAGCGACGTGTGATACTCAAATATTATTCCTTGCTAAAAGGTTTGTCGCGGCGGAAGAAATTCATAGTACGCTACCCAATCATAATCGAAGAAAACTGTTAACATCACCTTAATTTTTGAGCGGTTCTGACGTGATTTTTACGTTCTTGGCTCAACCATTGCGCGATATTCGCTCGATTAATCTGTTGGTTCGTTATTATTTTTCTCGTATGCCTATATTCATGTCTCGTCCCCCGTAATAATACGTTTTATGAGTAGTTGATAATCCAAAAACATCTCACAATACACATTGTAAAAATTGCAAAAAACACTTTTTGTGTCGTACAACGCCCTAATTACGTTTATGATATGTGAAGTTAGAAAGAAATAATTCTGATATTCGATATAACTACGCAATTTAACTTAAATGTTGGTTTTAATATTTGTTCACAGCATTACGATGTATTTTTTGTGGGCTTTTTTGGCCTTTTTTGCAAATCTAATATATGTCCTATTATATACTATACTATATAACAGGAGGGTTGAACCATAGATGGCGCTACTAGTATTAAATCCATATGATTTTTAGTTATCCCTAACCTCCAAAAGACACGTGTATAAATTTGACAGCTGTTGCACTATTAGTATGTAAATTATAGCATTTCTAGTGAAGCAACGCTTTGAAGTCGGTTCATCACGTGCAGTCCACTCGGCTGATTGTCGGTTGGTCTCCGGTGTGAAATGATTAAGCCATGTTTTATTCATTGTCACATATCGACGCAAAAATTCGTGTTTATTACGATAGAATAACTCCAAACACTGCTTAGAATCATCAATTCGTTGTTGTTTTTGGTCGATTGTGAGCAAATTATATGAAATCAGAAAAGAAAAAGTCGTCATGTATGCTTAAATGCGTAAAACTCCACAATTACTACTTTTCGCGTAATTTAGTGGGGTATCCCGCAAGTGTGCTTATTATGATTTATTCCAAACAAACGGAACCATCATTAAAGAACGCTATCAACAATACCTGATGAAACTAGGATGAAACCCTTGCGTAATATGTCAAAATTATTATAAAATATCATCAGTTGTCATTTAGCAAAAATCGCTCAGAAAACTTTTGCAGGACTAACCTGCAAAGTGCTTAAATCCCCGCTGTTATTAGTAGATATTATTCATTCTGAGTAACGCTGGTTATAATCGACTGCTTATTCTACGGTTGGATCGATATCAAACATAGAGACTCTTTTTTTACACAATATGAAAAGGCTCGTTATCCGACAACGATTTGTATCTTGTCTAAAAAATGGAAGATTTAGCAGCTGTTAAAGGACAAGACTTTAAATAAAATGTAATGTACCGTTCTTTGACAATAAATTTTGATTTTTTTATAGAAAACGGCGGAAACTTATTATTATATCTATTAACGTATAGTTGAATAAGAGAAGAGATAAAATTGAAATTTTTTTAGAAATATATATGTACGTAGTATATATTAAAGAGTTTTGAAGTCGGAAACATAAAAATGGTGAAACATTTTCTAAATTTTTATTTTTAGATATCAACAAAATCCCGAAGCTTGCGTTGCTGTGCATTGCGTTGCTGGTCTTGGCCGTGCACCGGTATTGGTAGCGTTGGCTCTTATTGAATTGGGGCTTAAGTATGAGGCAGCAGTAGAAATGATAAGAGAGTAAGTTATTTACAAAAGCAAAGAACAATTTTTAAAACGTTAACTAATGTTCACTTCATTATTAAGCAAACGACGAGGCGCCATTAATGCCAAGCAGCTATCATATTTGGAACGTTACAAGCCGAAGGCAAGGTTAAAGCACAAAAATGGCCATAAAAATTCATGTTGCGTGCAATAGATTTCCAAAAAATAAAAATTTAAAAAAAATATAAATAAATAAAAAAGGAAAAGAAAACCATTTAAATTCCCACCAGTTGACAAGTGTTCATTTTCTTTTTAATTTAAAACAAAGGCAAAGCAGACAGCAACATCAACAACAGAAATATTAAAATAGAAAAACAAGCAGAATTTATGTACTTTTTTTTCTGTTACACAAAAAAAAGAAAAAATTAATCGAATGATTGGTATCGTTTAATTTAATTTGTTAAAGATTGGAATTATATATATTTATATATATACATATATATATATATGTATGTACATATGTATGTGTGTATGTATATGTTATGTATTTATTTTTTTGTTAGAACCCACTGCAACACTTTGATAAGGAGATGCTAATTAATAATGATTATGATGATAATAACGAACATGCATTCTTCCTTTAGTAGAAAAATTTTCCTTTTTCATTGTTTTGATTTTTTGGTAACATTTAGATTAGCTGTATACATTCATAATAAGTGTTTAGTTTGCAAAATAGTTAATTAACCATACTTTTATTAGAAAAGAAAGAAAAAAGTTGTAGTAAATTTTATGCTTTTTCTATGTATAAATTAATTTTTGTAAAATTTATTAATATAAGAATTAAATCTATTCATTAAACATATTTAGGCCTTTCGTTAAATTTCTACTTTTTACTTTAGTTAGTTTTTTGTTCTGTTTATTAAAAGTGTGCTATTTCTTACTAATTTTAATACTAAAACAAAATTTAATAATGAAAAGGTTGAAATTAAAAATAAATTCACTACAAAATGAAAATTATGTGAAAAAAGGCTTATTATATATTTTGTATACTTTACGGTATTATGATTTCACTAAATCCACTACAGCAAAATGAAGTATGGAAATTTTCATTTTGTGCAGAAATTCGCTTAAAGCGTGTACGTTTTTCAAGCGCAAGATTTTCTCTCAGTTTATTTACGCTTGACTGTTTGCCACCTGCCAAAACTTCTTATAACAAGTAAAAAAGAAAGCCGATATTTGGCGCGTGTAGGATAAAGTTTGTTTCAAGTTCCATATAAAAAGGTAAAGATTTATTTTTATTTGCCCTTAATCCTATTCTAATTTACATGTCTATCGTCTTCAATACTAAGACTGAGAGTTGAGAATTGTTACAAATAATTCGAGTTTATGGGCAAACTTTGGGTGTTATGTGTTCGTTAACTATTTTCTCAATTATAAGTGTAATATTTTGCGCAATTTCTCATCATTGCAAAGTTCCCTTTCTTCTGGAAATCCTACATTCGAGAAAACTACGATAAGCTGAGACTTAATTCTTACAATTTGTCATCGGAACTGTTCAGAATTCGTCGCTATGATTTAATATATATAGCTTGCAATGATTTAATATTGAATATGTCTTTAAAATGGAGTAAACGTATCATAGACATCCGGCGGAAAACAATTAAATTTTTTAAATGTTTGATCTTTGCCTGAGGTGGTGAATAAGCCAAGATTTGATTTAAGGGGAATGTTTCTTTTTAATTTTTTTTTTTTTTTTGTAAATATTCCTCCGGCTTAAACTTACTGTCTCACATTTATCTGTATTATAATTTTTCTTTATTGGTTTGCAAACCGCTTTTAAATTTTTCTTTTCTTTAACGAAGTGAATTTTTCTTTCACTTTCAATGGCTTTAATTCAAAAATTGTTCAAGCGAAATATCATATTTATGCTGTTATGCTTTTTAGTCGAAAATTGCTAATCGTTCTGTTCAAATAAAAGTAATTAGCAATATATGATAAAAATTAATAAATATTATTTAGAATTAGTTTATTGTCGAAAATTGTAATATCATCTTAATATATTTAAGAAAAATTTATAATGCTTATATAAAGAGATCGTAGATCTTTAAATCCAAAAAAAAAAAACGAATGTAGTCATTTAAAGAATACAATTGCTAAAATAATTAAAAAATTAAGAAAATATGAAATTTGTAGCGAAAACCGATCACAAAATCTCTATTAAAATTTTAGGTTACTTTTATTACTTTTCTCAAATAAAACATTATTAAAATTGTTTAACATTTTAGAAATTAGTAAGTACTTTTAAAAAATGAAGAAAATTATGAACGAATTTCTAAAAGGCCTAAGAAAGAAAACTTTCAATTATCGATGTTGTAAAAATTTATCCATTTCTGACAAATTTATTAATTTATAATAAATTTCTTTTAAAATCAGTTTCAAAATACACTTCCATTTAACTTTTATTACACTTTCAGCTTTATTTAAAAAAAAAAAAAAAAAGAAATACTTTCTACTTCCACAGATCACAAGTCCAGTCGGCGAAACACTTCTCATTGAATTTGAATACAACTTAGGTTAAACAGAGATTAAATTTTTATGTAAAATTTGTAAGATTTTTTGTGGCGTTCAGAAAAAATAATCTGTGATTCCAAAAAGTACAATTTTTTGTTAATGATTTCCTCTTTAGTTAGAAAAGTTTTACCCCACGCCGAAAAGTTGTTATTTGTGGTTCAGTACATCTAAAATAGAGTTTTTTCACGGCCGCTGGTTGATTACTGAAGGCAAACGAAGGGTTTCTGACTGTAGTATACCTGTTCGTTGATGATAGGCGTAAAAGTCTATATTCATACAATTCTTCTTTCCTTGAAAGTATCTGAAAAATTTTTGAAAATTTTCTGACTTCACAGTAATTCGAATTTTTGCTTATGTGAACCTACTTACAATTACAAATACGTTTCCTATTTATATTTATCTTAAGTTGAAAATAGGAGTGAATTTATAATCGATAATTGGAAGTTTTTAAATTTTACAAATTTGCAAGTAAATATTTTATTTCAGCTTATCGCTAGTCTTTCCTTTTATCTTTGAATATTAAAAACTCATCATACAATTAACATTTTTTAGCACTGTTGTTGAGTCATATAACAACCAATGACCAAGTGTTTAGCAAACATATTTTATTAAAAAAAAAAAGAAAAACATTCAAAATATTTGTCAATTCTCGCTTCCTTTCCATTTGAACTCCGCCTTCCTCACATCCCACTTGCCTTTAAAGAAACAGCAAAGTAAATATAAACAACAAAAAATAAATAAATAAATAGAACAATGGCTAAAGGAAAAATTATCATTTCGTCAACAATCGCAAAAAATTATTAAAGCAAACGCAAGAAATAATTTAATAAAAAGATAAAAATGAATACGATAATATACGAAGAAGATTATTTGCATATAAAACATAATTTAAATTACATAAATAAATGGCAACAAGAAGGTCGTACATTAAACGTTAATAAGCTAACACAAATAAATAATAACAAAAAAGAAAACCATAAAGTTGATGTATATGTAAAAGTCCAAGAAAATTTAAAATGCATTATAATGCTTAAATTATATATAATATATATATATATATATATATATATATACATAATTATTGTAATATTTTAAGTATAGTAACTTAAAAACAATAAATTAAAAATGTATACATAATTATAAATATATATATGTGTATATATTATATATATATATATGTATATATATGTATATATATATGTATGTATATATATATGTATATATATATATGTATATATATATGTATATACAGAAATAAAAAACTAAAAAAAAAGTATATAAAAGTTATATAAGAAATGTATGCATCATGTCTTTCATTTCTGTGAAGTATAGGCACAGTAGGTGCTTATAAGCAAATGTATAACTACTCTGTCGAGGGTGTCATATTAGATTTATCAAATATTTGCAACGCTTTGAATATGAAATCAGAAAAGCCTATAAAGACATTTATGAATCAGCCTTACTGTCTAAAAAGACACACCAAGTTATAAGTTATCTGTCACTGTTATCTTCTACAATAGTCAAAACATCTAGTATGGAAGTTACATATTAAATATATGCTTATATGAATATTTTCACAACGAACGTTGGATATGTCCAAACGCATAACCTTATTGCAGTTGCACGATAATATGAAACAATGTGACAACTTTGAAAACTTCGTATCGATAAATGTATTTATTATTATTATAATTTCCTAAACTAATGAAATCAATTCTTAGATTAGAGAAATGACTTGAGCACTAGCAACATAAGCTATCGGCTTTTTTTTTTAAGAAACTAAGATTAAATGCTAAGCCTAGCAGTTTTAATAGAGCAATGTATTAAATTGATATTATGTTCGGTAGGTGATTTCAGGATGTTCATGGAATTAGTTGATCCAAATGTAATTCTTCTAATAAGAGAAAGATTTACGCAGTCGCAAAGAGAGTGTTTTATTGTAAAAATTGACCAAACCTGCAGATTGGATCAGAATATTTCTTAAGTATCAATTAGTGTTTTGCAATGGTATGTGCAAATGTTCTAATCCTGACTTTGTCAATATTAGTTGGATAATTTGGATTAACAGAAGAATAGTTCTGATGATGGCATTATTGATTAGTTTCCATGATTTTTCTCTTTCACTTTTTTTGCAACGTATCTTTGAAGGTGCAACTTTTCAATAATATCGTTCCTAATTATAGATGCAGAAGCAGCAAATTTCGCCGCTCGATTAGCTTGCTCATTTCCCAATAAACCGATATGTCTAGGTGCTTAAAGTTTTTAATTTGATTTTGATTTGATTGTTGGTTTACCTACCAATTTACAGATATATTTATATGCATAGAGAGAAATGAATGGTTTTGTTCAGTGCAACAAGTATTAGCTAGGTGTCGAACCTACCAAAGATATATTTAGTACAGACATAAACAACAACAGAGTGAGTATAAAGTTTGCATTTATACAAACTCTTTATCTAGCACGACACAGGATATCATTATATTGTTTGCAATAATCCCTGACATGAGAAATTAAAGTCCTATAAAGTATCTATATATATTTTGTTAGCTTATCTATCTGTCTGTTTATCGTTTGTCTGGTTTTGCAACTTTCATAGTTATCAAAATTAAAATGGAAGAGATCGGAATTTGATAGATGCACTTTCAAGGATATTAGCAAATCGAATGTATTTACTTTTTTTATATGAACAACAGAACTTCAACTACAATAAGATAACAGTTGGATTAAGTAAACTCTTACATATAGACCTTAAGCAAGAGCATTATACGTTAGATATATACACTTATATATAATATATGTCTAATGTTCTTGCTTATTTATCGTTTTTTTTTTCACACATTGATATATTTATATTTTCTTTCTAATGAAAAAGTTGCGTTTTCAGAAAATAATCCTTCAAGTATATGAAAACATTAATTACGTTTTTTATACGACGTTTAACTTTTGCACATACTGAACCTTTGAACCAAATCGACTATCCCCCAGCGAAATGAATACTGAAATTGCTATAATATTTCATAAAATATTCATATATAATAATTAATAAATCTATTAAATAAAAAAAATATTGTTGTAATAAAGCCGCGTTATAAGAGGGTTGCGTGTATAATATTTGCAAAATGAGAGGACTGAATACCAAAATGAGAGGACTGAATACCAAAATGAGAGAAATGACTTGACTGAAAATGTGCAAACATGCAAAACGATGACTGAAAATGTGCAAACATGCAAAATGACTTGACTAAAAATGTGCAAACATGCAAAATGACTTGACTGAAAATGTGCAAACATGCGAATAGATCCAACTGGCCCAGATGTAACTAAAGTCAACTGAATGGCAAAATAAGAGAACAGAAACGCCATATATATATGTATTTATAATTTATTTTTATTATGATTTCTTTATAATTTTTTTTTTTTTTATATTAGTTGTAAAGAATAGTACACATAGTGCATTCGCGTCAGCATCCCTTTCCTTGTCAGTACTGCAACCACCACTGTACATATTGCTTTTTACGTTCTTCACGTTTAGCAAAAAATTCTGGATATTGAGCTTTTTCCAAAGGATGCCAGTAATCAAGCACCTCTTCACGTTCATAGGCACACCCACCAGGACTATTCGCTTCTATTTTATAGATCATTCCATATGAGATTTTCGTATTCAACTAAACTTTTCAACTTACTTTTGACGAGCTGATAATGTGTTGTATTGAACAATTCTTTTTCGCCTTCCTCTAATAAACGAGCGGCGACAGCCATGTCTTTTACATCTCGATTATCGTCAAAACGTTTTCGTAGCAATACTGCTCGGTAACGGACAATTTCTCTGGAAAATTATTTGATAGAACTAAATTAAATTACATAATCTATCCTTGCTTACTAACCTGTGATCGTACCAAGCCTCCACATTGCGTAAAGCACGTTTGTACAAACTACATACTTGTCGTGAGTGAGATACAATACCAGTTGGTACATTCATTTTAATAATTTATTTTGTGAATTCCTTAACTCTCGAAATAATCCTTTCCGTATTGCTTTTTGCTTTTGTTACTCTTCAATACTCTTTACCAAAAGCCTAAGTTTTATTTTGAGAGCTTTCTTAATCCAGCTTTAGGTTCTAATCTTTTTGTTACAGAAATGTTGCTAAGGTAATGTTTCATCTTATAATAGCATTATATGTATATATATATATATATATATGAGAATTTAAATGAACCCTTTTTACAAATGCTTTGAAAGAAATCGAAATAACGAAAAAGCAACAATGACTGCAGCTATAGAATTTTGTGCGATGTGTATGTATAAAGTAAGCACGACGTATGTTTCATGACAGAACATATTCAATGTACAAGTGTGCACGGAGTTGAAATACCTGTGCATAAGCAATAGAATTTGTATTGAATTGTTCGTAATTATTGGTTTGTATTCGAATTGGTTACTAATCGATTTATATTCTAATTTTTATGGTTTCTTCTATTATATCTTAAAAATATTTGTTTGGAAAACAAATAATAGTTCGTTTGAAAAAAAACCTTTATCTATTTTTGAAAAAAACAAAGGATTTGCCGATAAAATTTAGCAATAAAATTAAGTCTTACGACATTTTGCAATTATTTGCACAAAAACAAATAATTCTCGTTCCATCTTCAGAATATGCTAAGAAGTTCTTTGATTGAGGTTTCCACTAGACCTTTGTTAGAAAGCAAGAAACTGTGAAAAAATGAAGAGAGAACAAGAAATAACAGGATATATTCATAGAGTTAACCTTAAACGGAATCGGCGATTAACTGCACCACCAATTACCGCAGCTTCGAATAATACGCGAGAAACGCCATAAACATAACAGCTGATAAGGAACGTCTACTGCTTATAAAAAACCAAAAGTGATAATTCAACATAGGGACGATACAATAGAATTGGGAAAGCCACATAAAGAGTGGATAAGAGACCAATGGAGAAATGTTCTTGGAGTGACGAATCGAAGCTTCGAATTTTTAGAATTCAAGAGACATATGTTTGTTCGTCAGTCAAAAGAAAAGAATAATTACCAAAGGAACGATATTTGATACACTATGCATTATCTAATATATATGTTTATATATATTTTGATGTATCCTTGTAAGTAACACTGTTCTATTCTGTTCACTACACTTTTTGTTATTGCTTTTAGTTTAGGCTTATAACCAGTTTGTAATAGGTGCGGTCACTTATAGTTTGCTCTCGCTCGTTTGTTCAGCACATTCCGATACAAACATCGACTGTCATACCAGAAGTTATTCACAAAAGTACTAAATTGCGCTGAAATATATTTAAAAAAATAAATATATAATCGCAGCAAAATAGAAGATCAGTTTGAAAACGATTTTGTGATAATTATGACAAACACATAAATTTTGGTACAAACGTCTCGAATAATTGAAGTCACCCTTTCGATAAAAGTTACATTTACATTTTGCTACGAATAACGTTTAAGTTAAAAATTGAAAACTTTGTTACGTATAGAGTAAACCGAATTCATTTGTATTTGTAGCTAGCTCTTTTTTATAACGCATTTTTCCTTAAAATTTGTATACTTGTCTATTTAAATGAAAAAATTTTTTTTTTAACGTTCATCGCCAATGTTTTCTCGCCATACTATCTGACGCAAACTACATAACCTACACAAGAAATGTTTTTAGAAACAAACATAAAAAATTGATAGGAAATACTGAGATGTATTTTTAAGTCGTTATGGTAGAGAAATACATAAGTGTAACCTACTACATCACGTATAGTAAAAGCTTTTACATTTAATTGCAAATTATGTGTGCCTGGTGCCACCAATTCTCGGAACATACTATTGCACATTAGCAATAGGAAATTAACAAAAACATGCATACTCTCTTCTCTATATACAAAATAAATGAAATGCCGCTAAGTAAAGAATAAAAAAAACGTCATCAAAGCATATAATATATGGGTATATGTCTAGGCCCTTTTGTGATAGCGCTTTCTCTACATTTACGAATATTTAGCCTCAATTTTTAATAAAAAAATTTTTTTTTTCTTGTTTCTAAAATACAATTCCATTTACTAGCACAACACATTTGCTACAAACAATTTTACAATTGCGTGGCACTTGTACACAAACTACCGCTGCACGTATGAACATAGTGTTGAAAGCATACTTTTGCATTTGCACAGTAAAGAATCACTGTGGCTAGGAGTGCATAACTATGCTTGAGAATAGATTGTTATGGTTTTTAAGCCATACGAATTGAATGCATTATTAGGTCGTATGTGATTTTAGGCATGAAAACTTTTACATTTTGTAACATACTTAAGTGATGATGGATTTTTAGTAATTTAGACGTAAATAACGTGCAAAAAATATACCTTCACTATGGGTATAAGGAGCGTATGATTAACAATTATTGACTAATTGCTTAGCGAATCATACGAATTCATCTTAAACAAAAAAGAATTTCATTGACGTATTTTTTTTATTAGTCTTTATAAATAATAAATTAATTCATTTGTTCGTAAAAAAAGGTGCGAAATAAAAGGCGACATTTAATAGCTATACCTTTAGGAGATATACGTGATATGCCGCAAATTTTTTTAATATTATACATAGAGATATGTCCTGCAAATCCCTTTCTTTGAGAATTGGCTTAAAATCGTGAAACATAATTTTTTAATTCAATTGAAAGTAACCAAAGTTCAATCATAACAGGAACATAAGAGTTCCGCCAATGAAAAACATTTAAAAATTAATGAAATATTTGTTGGAATAATTTCTCTGACATTTAAACTTCTTGTGCATTTTTGCCAATTTATCGTCACTATTGTCGTCCTATGTGCTCGCTATTTATCGTATTTTTACGAAAAGCACAAACTGGTAAAATACAACTGCAACAAATTTGATAGAATCTACGAAAGAGGAAATTCCTTTTTATGTGATACCTGTAGCGGTCATAAAAAGGCACAAATAATTCCCGCGAAATTTGACAGGAATGGGAGTAATGAAACTACGCCGGGAAATTCAGCAGCAAAATATTAGCAGGCATGGCAGAAAGGGCCGCAGAGTTTGTGATATTCGTAAGGTTTATAAGCAGAAGATTTTGTTTAAAAAAAGTCAGTTGATTAAAAATATTTGAGAAGCAACTAAGGGTTAAAGAAATATATTTGCCTTTAATAAATTGTAAAATCATTGAGATTGTAAATATTACTCTGTAAATAAAGAAATTGTAAATAAAATCTCCGCTTTTCGATACCTAGCGATACGGACTTTGTCTAAAGGATAATTACCGAAAGGCATTTTGGTAACAGTATTGTTGATAATTTCGAGCGTACTTTCTCTTTAGACGATACTTGGCTACCAATAATACAAAGTAATGCTCGATGGCTGATTTTTAGACTGCTGTGCTGTGCGTTCTTAACAATTTGGATCGTCTTTGAGTTCCACTTGATGAATTTTGAGCAAGGAACTAGGCTGTTATCGGTCAAGAATTAAAACGATTAGATTATCGTTAGCGTTGTGAACTCGTTGAAGTTTGCTTTCGAATGGTTTAAACGCGATGCTCTACAAAATTATTCACCCACTATGGGCATTGGAAACGAAAAAGTTGTTTGTTGAAAAGACAAAATAGCGTAGCGGTGTAGCGGTCTTCTTCGCTTGGTTAAAGTGCATGTTCGAGTTGGGTTGGAATCAAGTTAGCACTTTTAGCGAATTCGCGTAAGAAAATTCTTAGATAGAGAGGGCAAGGAGGAGATGATATCATATTTACATCGCTGATCACGAAACAGCTAACAGCGCGCCTGACAATAACTATTAGCTTTGACTACAAAATTTGTAACCTTGTGGTTTTAATTTTTCTTTTCATTTAATTGCTTAATTTCTTTAACTATAGTAGTAATGAATAATAATTTTAATTTTATCACTCTCTGCACGTAACTATTTTTTCTTGTCAGTTAAGTCTATAACTACGGCTCTTATAATTTCTTTTTGTTAAACTAACAATGTACATGCAGTATCGATGCCTGTAACATTTTTAGCTAAGCTGTCTACCAACGTGTATATCGTAGATACGCAAAGCTCACCTCCACTGTTAAAGCTAGCGAACGATGGAGTAAACCAAATATCGTAAACTGTAAGGGGTGATTTTCGCATAACTTCCCCAAGATAAAAGTATTTCTGCAAATTCGAAGATACGATGTACATACGGTATTCGTAAAAATATATTTTTTTTTATGTTAAGGGGAAAGCAAAATATATTCACCATAAAAAACAAAATAATCAAATCAATACACATTTTACATGTGGAAAACTAAAAAGCGTGGAAAATATTAAATTGTTAATGCAAACATTTCCTAATATTTTAAATTCGGTATCCGGTAAAGCACTACCGCTGAGTTTTAGTAATAACTTTATGAGAAAATATTGTGTGCGTGCTTCACACTGCTTTTTGATGATTGCATCGCACGAATTACAATAAATTTTATATAACATGGTTGACATATAACAAAACTATATATGAATATATTTCATCTTTGACTTTCAGTAAATCGAACGAAAGTCTGGTCAAAAATTATAAACTATTTTTTATAATGATTCTCTGTTTATGTTATAAAAAAGACACGGATGTTTTTATATTGAAATTTTCTCTTTTTTCTGTTGAGAACCTCACGTATATTTTCTTATCGCGAATTAAAAGTATCTTCGTAATATCGTTGAGAAATACTGGTGAAACTAATATCAAATAATTTTAGATTCGTACAAAAAGTCATTATTCTACCTTTTACGGTTCTCTTCTGTAGTGTAATGTAATGTAAATTAGTAAAAGCAATTAAATTTTATGTTAATTTCGGACTTAACAGTTAGTTCTATTAATTAATCATCATTAAATAACATATTTTTTGGTTACTCTTTCTTTCGACACTTGCTTCGATTTTTTACGTAGCACCAAAACTTTCGGAAAGTGAGCAGTATAATTAAAAAATTTTTAAAAATTCTTTCTTCAATGAAGATTTTGAAACATTGTCGAGGCATACGAAATTTGACTTAAAATTTTTATTTATGGAAACTTTTAAGGTTGATTCGTAAATCGGTGAAATTAAAACTACGACTTTTAGATTGATTGTGACTATCTGCTGCTAAATAAACTTTAAGAAACTTTAGAAATTTCATAATCATATGATATAAAACCTTACATATTGATAGTACTTTCCTTCCTTATATCACATATGTATGTGTGTAATTATATGCCAAAATATGCGAAACAAT
Organism: Glossina brevipalpis; assembly: GCA_000671755.1. Classification (NCBI taxonomy): domain Eukaryota; kingdom Metazoa; phylum Arthropoda; class Insecta; order Diptera; family Glossinidae; genus Glossina; species Glossina brevipalpis. Next base: position 131,711 of record KK351124.1, on the reverse strand, counting down.
ACTTTGATAATTTACTAAAAAAGTTTTCTTGCTCTAAAGCAAGCTTGCCGTGAGTATGAAAAGTCGCATATATCAAGTATAGATAGCGTGAATGTCCAAATTCGTTTCAAAGTTAAAAAAAAATCATTCTAGTCCGGTGGAGTTGGTGCTAACATGTCGAATTATATATGCTATTCAAGTTCAGCATGCCAACTATAGACTATAGATTTATACAAATCTTGCTGCTTATTAGTTTCAAGAAATTTTTTTTGGCATTTTTTTTCTTTTTCTTCTTTTTTCTTGTTTACCATGGTTGCGGTATGTCCGAGGTTCAATTTGTTGCGAATATTTCTTTTCTACGTCTTTTCTGATATTCTCTGATTAATTTATAAGAAAAAAAATTGGTTTGCTTTTCAATTTCGCTTCTTATATAGATAGATACATATACTCATATATATGTGGAACTTCACCGTCAATTATTATTTTAGCAATAGAGACCATGCGTTAGGAGCATTCACTCCCGATGATAGAAAGATTTTTTATAGGCCGGGTATTGGTACAGATTTTATAGATAAAAAAAATTGAGAATGAAAGCTAAAACTTGATATATAAAGTTGTAATCAATGACTAAATTAAGCATAAGCATCATGATCGCAAAAGCACGATCACAATGAACATAAATTTTTAAGCTGTGTATGCGGAATTATAATTTGCTGTGCGTAGTAAGATTCACCGCGCGCGCTTGAATTAATGAAAAATTTTATATTTTTTAAGTTAATGCATAACGGAGATTAGTTGTAAGACGAATATATTTTTCCTATTTTATTCGTCTCCACGTTTATAGTTATTGATCGAACAATTTTTCGCTGTCGGGCCGTATGGCAAATACAACTTTTTTACTTCTTTAAAATAAAATTTGTAATTTAACCTTTGTATTTGACATTTGACCGCCAACCAACGTGCTGCACTGGTAACACCACTACACACAATGGGAGCAACGACAACGTAACCAACGAAAAAGGCTAAGAAAAAATTTATAAAAAATGGCTAACAACAATATGTGTGCAATAATTTCAATGCACAAGCTTGTTCAGATAGCATTTTATTGACCACAACGAACACACGTTCAATGAATGACTAACAGCACCAGGCGCTCGGATGTGTGAGAGAGTTCGAGTGTACTGTAGCATGGTGTAGTGCAGTGATTTCTTTTTAACAAAATTACCATATTTTGATTTAAAGCCAATGCAATGCCAACAGAAGCCAGTCAGCAGCGACAGTACAATAAATAGCAAAGCAAGGCGAAGCAATTTGCTGCTGTTGCAATACATTGAACACCAATGATGATGAAATTTTCTTATCTGCTGAGGACCAGTAGAGAAACTGAATTTTTTATTTTATTGCTTTTTTTTCTTTTTTTTTTTTGAGAGAAAGGTTAAAAATACGATTTTTTTTTCTTTTTCTGTTTTGGTTAATATTTTAGGGATTTGTGGTAATAGCTTAAAAAAGTATGGAAGCATGTGAACATAGCCGAACACGTAGAGTTTGCCACGAAAATTTATGGTCTGGTCAACTTGTGTTTTTGAATTACAGGTAAAGTACACACACACACACACGCGTATATATAAATCTATATACACGAAAACTGAAATTCATTTGAACAGATTGTGAACAGAGAAATTGAATATTGAATAATTGTGCTGGTCAAATACATTTTATAACTAAGGAAAAAGAAAAAGCAAAAAATTTAAAAAAAATTAAAAAATTACTTCTACGAAAAAAAAAAACTTTATTCGAAGCAGTGCTTTAAGCTATTAGCAACCATCAGACTATCATTTGGACATGCTTATGTGTATGTTTATATAGACAACTGTCACGCTAGAGACCATGTTTGATAGCTGGACATGCACACATTTGCCATCATTATACTTAGGGATGCTGCAAACGAATGAACGACATAGAAAAAAAAGTTTAAAGACGAATTACAACTCTTGCATGCAAGCAAGTTGTGTTAGTGTAACTAATATTAGTCCCCATGCTGCAATCTAAATATAGGCATACAATTACAAACCTATATCAGCATTGCTCAAACTCTTGCGCTCCATAACGTGCCCATAAACATTTGGCAAAAAGTACTAAGAAAAAAAAAAAGAAACGAAAAAATAGCAGCACCATGCAATTGAACAAACATATGCAACCAGTAGATTTTCATGAAATGGTCAATTTGCCAAAACCACTAAAGTCATCACACGTACCCTCACATATAGTACATACACATAAATATGTCTTTCCGTGTCTGCGTATGTGCTTAGACCTCGACGCTCTAAGCTCTAGAGCCCATACTTTAGTTAATTTATGAGGCTCTAAATTTTAGCTTTAGCTGAAGACAAAAAAAAAGAAGAAAATTTAACACTCACGGAGAGAGATAAGACCACGTGTGGCCTTATCCTCCTCGGCCAGTTGCTTACCACGTATTGCTTGGGGTGTGTTAGCTCTACTCTTGCAGTTTACGTTTGCTTCTGTCATTGAGTTTACTGTGTATTGACTTTATCATTAACTAAAGTGACCTCTTTGTTAAACTCTTTTTTTTTTTACTTCATCTACATTGCTGTTACAGTTATCGAAATATTTGCTTTTTAAAATATAATCAACGTTTTTCACTTGGAAAGTATATTGTTGCTGTTGCCCTTATATTTCTTTTTATTTAACTTTTAACATCCACCATTGGGGGTAGATTGCACTTGTTTTAGTGTTTGCAACGTTTATATATATATAAAATGTATATATACGATCACAATGAAATCGTTTTAGATGCGTATGTCTGTCCGTTGAGATATCTTTTGATATAAGAATTGCGAATTAAGAATTTTGTTTGGAAATACAAAAAAAACAATTACTTTTTTCGATCTCTTTCGTCCGAATAAAGCCGGTAATCAAAGATATCAAAATGACGGCGCATAGAAAAAAAAGTGCATACAATGAAGGTCAAAGAAAAAGATGGCATACTGTGGCGATTAAAAAGAAAAGTTCCATAGTATGTCAGTAAGAAACGAAAATGGTCTACTATACCGATCAGAAGGAAAAAATGGTGCACTGTGTCGCTCACAGAGAAAAATAGCGTACTATACTGATAGAAAAGAAAAATAACATATTATGCCGATTAAAAAGACAAATGACCAATTGCTAGACTCAGAAATAAAATTGGCGTACTGTTGTAGAAAGAGAAATGGCATGCTATAAGAGAGAAAAATTGCATATTGTGCCATAAAGAAAAAAGGCATTTTGTTTCGCTCAGAGAGAAAATTGGGGTACTGCAAAATAGCATTGTACGTTAGCGAGAAAAGAATGGCATACTACACCGACTAAAACGAAAAATGACCAATTGCGACACCCGAAAATAAACATGGCGTACTGGCAGAAAGAGAAATGTCATGCTGTGCCGGAGAGAAAAATGAAATTTAGTATCGATAAGAGAGAAATAGAGCATACTGCGCAGTTGAGACAAAACATGGCGTATTGCGCTACTTAGAAAGAAGAGTAGCATAGTATGTTAGTAAGAAAGAAAAATGGCGTACTATATCGATCAGAAGGAAAGATGAGATACTGTGTCGCTCAGAAAGGAAAATGGCGCACTGCGTCGTTCAGAAAGAAATATGCCCTATTGCGCCACATAGAGAATTAGAAGTAGATTAGAAAAAAAAATGATGTCGTATGCCAGTAAAAAAGAAAAATGGTGTACTGTTTTTTTTTGAACATTTGTAATGTGTTAGATCAATTTTTATAATGAATTGTAATTTATAGTTTTTATTTTTATTATATACGTACGTGATGCTTCATGATCATGAAATTTTTAAATTTAAGCTACGACAATCAGTTGTGGATATATATCCCAACTTTAAGCTTATCCTAAAATTTCTTGTCTTTAGAAACGATACTAGATAAACTAGATTTGTTTTCCGATGTGTAAAACCTAGAAAATTCCATTAGAGGTCCCATAAAGTGCTCTTAAGTGTTCTTAATCAAATTGTGAAGATCCTAAATGAGAATTTGACTCAGTCGCACTGTCTACCTGTCGGCTTTCTTCAGAGCTTTCTTGATAGAATGAACTGAAGCAGGAAGCTGTTATTTGACATTTCATACGTTTCCAAATCGAAATTGGGCGTGCCTTGTCACCAGCAGATCTTATCTTATGATTCTCAGAAGACATTGGGTTTGGTATGCCTACAATATACAATATGCAGCTAATAAATAACTTTGATCTCAAAGCTTTTACTAATATTTTCTATATCTAATATAATGGGGGATAAAACAATTTTCTCTTAAGGCGAATATGATTCTCTTCTTGATTGTTTTATTTTATGATTGCGTTGTTTCGTTGATTTTGTTAAGAAAATAACTCGATATTTCTCGGATTCTCATCTTTGACCGTGATTGAGTCTCTTGGTTATATGTGAAAGGGGAGTAGCTTCTATTTAACTATCAATTGAAACTAATTCATAAATTTTTATTTTTAATTTTTTTTTTTTAAGCAGTTCACCACTCACTGCATATTCTCTGTAGGAGTCTGAGCACGGTGATGATCGGCAAGAAGTTAGGATAAGTAAAGAGGAAGAGAAGTAGCGTATAGCCGCGTTTCGGGAAGAGTATTTCTGACGATTTTTCTTTATGTAAACAAAGTTTTGAGTTCGCTTAAGTCATATCAATAAATGATGCAGACATGACTGATTGATTTTATAATTTAAAATGGTAACGTGACCACAAACCAAACTTATATGAGTTATTATCATTGGATAAACGTGATGGGTATAAAAATGTATAGAACAACGCAAATATGTTAAGAAAACCAAAATGAAGTTCGAATAAAATGAAAATTAACAAGAAAATTAAATGTGTAGTCAGTTTATATAAAATAAAAATCAATTTATTATCTAAGCAATATATATAGGAGTCTAAATCAATAGTAATCAATAATAAACTTCAGAAAACGATTTAAAGAATTTCCGAATTAAGGAAGACAGATATCTTTTTTTTGTTCATGGCTAAGAACTCTGAGTAATTTCATGCTTCATGCTATTTAGGCAAACAAATAAAAAATTTATTTGTGAGTTATAGAGAGAGAAAAGTAAAACTTTACCGTCCTTCCCTCTTTCAACATCTCTTCGTTCACATATCAAAACAACACAGATGATTCCGTTTGCATGCAAGCTTCTTAGCAACAATGCATTCGTTATAAAAACTATTTTGCCAGCAATAAATTTCTAGCTTTTATGGAAAGAAAAAAAAAGAAACATAAAGTTTTCATAAAACTTTTTGACCTTTCCGCATGTGTTGCTTCTTTTCCTTCCTCTCTTCACTTTTATGTGCATACATATATATTTGTAATGAATTGGAAAAGCGCTGTTAATACAATTGTTATTTTATGATCTTTTATTGATACTTTTTTATTGCCTCCCATTTCATCTAACTTTTTATGAAAATAGCTGCTTGAACAAACTTTCCCCCTGAAGAATAAGAAAATGCTGGAAAATATGAATTTTGCACATGTGTACGAATAGGTGCAAACTAAGGAAATTTCTTCTTATAGGTGCTATGGTTTCTTGCACGCAATTATCAATTGTTTGCTCCTGTCTAACATTTTAAACATGATTATTTTCCTTGTAAGAAATAATACCAACTGCAATAAATTTTCTTTGAAAACAAAAGTTTTTTTTTGTTTTTGTTTTTAGCGTGAGTGTGTGTGCTCTGTTTTCTTTTCTTTCAATTGATTTTGAATGGCTGCATTCGCGTGGAAGTTTTAATTTCCAAACAATTGTTGATATCTCTAAAATTTCTTATGTTATTTTGATGTTTCATTGAGTGTGAAATTCTACAGAAACTCAAGTATAAAACATACAAGCAAGAAGTTATATAGCATTTGACTTGAATATTCATAATCATTGAGAGGAGCTTGCATATGACAAAAGATTATCAGAAAAAGTATCTCATCATATATCGCATCGAGCTTTTCATATATGATAACCTTCCAATTATGTCTTATTAGTCAACCAAACGAAAATTATATTTCAGTACTTGGCTTTATATATATATAAGGTCATCCATTTCGCGTTTCGCATTTAATAATCTAATTTTAGTAACACATGTAAAACAGAATTGTCATTCAGGGAATCATATGTTTATCGTTATGTTTGCCATTTTAAAATATAGATCGTTTAAGAACTGACGAACGTGCTAAAATAGTCAAAATTGATTACAAAAATGATGATACTGTAGTAGGTGCGTTTTGCGTATTGCGAGGAGTTTTGGTCGAGGTATCTAAGTGCACTTTAGCCAAAACCGTGACTTAGTTTGAAGAAAGTGAACTTGTAATAATTTTTCAAGGCCCACACATCACCGCATGCTCGATCTAAAAAGAGTGGTGCTGTTAATAAACGCATCGAAGAAGCTCCAAAATTATCCATTACATGACGTGCAAAATTTTCTGATCGCTACAGTCATCTGACTATCAATTCTTTTTGGACGCATTTATGTTGAAGATATATGGTTTCAGCAGGACGGTGTCTCAAGCCAAACAACACGCTTCGTTTGGCATTGTTATGCGAGAAATTTCCCCAACGTATAATTTCACGTTTTGATGATGTAAATTGGGCATCCGGATCGTACGATATCTTAGTGGTGGCCTTTTTGTTTGTGGAGTTATGCAAAGGATTGATTTTATACAAACAATTTTTAAGCTTTTTTCGATTTAAAACGAACATCCATCAAATCATGGCCCAGATATAGTCCCCTATGTGCGGGCAAATCATGGAAGATCCTGTCCTGTAAGATATCTTGTAGAGGAGATTTGAGTGATGTTTGTATTCCACAAATAATGGCAAAATCAAAACCATATACTGAAAGAAAAATTTGATACAAATCTTAGTCAGGAATATGTTTTATCTATGCTTACACTACAAAAATTCGAAGTGGATGACTCTGTGTATAGTCATTTGATAATTGTGATATTAAACTCTTTAATCGATTTTAACTGATTTTTCTGCTAAACTCGATGAAAGCGTTAAAAAAACTATTTGATAACTATTTGTCTTTCCAAACAAAAAGTAAAGCGTACGAAAGACATACACATATACGTCAAACCAATTGCATCTTCCAATACTTTTTGACAAGAAGCGGTAGAAAATAGTATTTTGGCATACAAAAAAATTTTTGAAAAATTTATATCGTACAGAATCTTTTTTTGAACCCCCTCTCAATATTGCCGTTCTTGCGATAATTAAGCTTTCATATCATAAAAGTGTCGGATTTTTAATATTTCACGGTAAAAATTAGTCTATAATAGTAATTTGACATAAAAATTTATTGCATGAAATTTCGACCATATAGATATATTTTCTTGTCCCCTTGTAGACAAGAAAGTCTAATTTCTTTTTGTTTCATGATAAAATTTTTTCTAAATTTGTATCGTTTCTTTGGTTTATGAAACTCCGTACTGCTGCCGTGATTAGTGAAATTCATTCATACTCCTCCCTTTTACAATGGGTACGCGAGAGACAAGTGGAATTAGAGATTTCAAGCTGAAAAATATCCGATTGGCATTGTTGAGTCGAAGAAGTTTGAGTATATATGCCTTGAGTAAGTCAGGGTTGTTTTTTAACTATATACGTAGAACTTGTGGCTAAGACATCATTTGACTCAAGCCACATACAGTTTCTGCTTGTTTTTCTCGTCGAATTTTCCTTATTGCTTATATCTTGTGCTATTTGCTCTTATTACAACTTGGCAACTCTTCTTCCCTGACGCATGTCCTTTACACATTTTATACAAAAAATACAAGCAACTTAGAAATAATAGTTAAAATATCAGCAAAGTATTGACAGTTGTAAAAAATTACGATAGTACGATAAATGTAAAAATATAATAAAAAAAAAAATTTACAAATAAATATTAATAATTGAACCAACCTATAATTAACCAAAAACTGAATTGCTTTGCAATCTTAAAAAAAAAGAAAGAAAAAATCCCTAAAAATCCTAACATGTTAACTGTGATTTCAAAACACTAACTAACTAAAAATTCTACGAAAATAGGTTTTTACACACACAAATTTATTTAAATATCTCTTCCATACGTTGTGAATTTTAACTAGTTTCTGTAAGAGAGATAAACTTTTGATATTAAAGAACAAAAAAAAAAACGAAAAAAACTATTTAACTACTTGTATTAATAAATTTTAGTAATGATAATAAAAACAATTTAGTTTGTTGTGTCTGATATAGCTTCTTCAAATTGTTAATATTGATTTTTCTTAAAGTTCGCAAAAATACATCAAATATCCTTGTTTATGCTCTTGACTCTCTTGTGTACTCGATTTAACCGGCAAAACTCTCTGTTTATGTTTACATATGAAAATGTAAACAATTGTTGCCTGCACTTGCTTATGGTAAGTGGTCGTTGATATAAATAAAACGTGCATAATATATATATATATATATATATATATATATGTGTCTGTGTGTAAATTTTAACCTACAGATTTTCTTTTAGAATTCCTGAGAAGTCGCATTTCGCAACTATGAAATACAATAAACTGCAACATAATCATTCACATTCACATTCACACCATCATCATCATCACCATTTACACTATAGCAGTGGTAATGGCGCCTCTAGTACAAGTCGTTCAGGTTTAACGTCATTGACGGCCTCCAAACGCAACAAAAAGCATAACTGGGGCACTCGTGAGCGTTCAGGAATGAGTTTTTTAATTGTTATCGCTTTCTTTGCTGTATTCGGCCTAATCATATTAACAGAGGTGAGATATATAAGAACAAATAATTATGTAAATAAGTATATAAAACCAGATTAAAATCAATTACAAAATGTTTAAAAAAGGTAGCGCAAAAACGTAGCAACTAACTCAGCAACTACTGTAGCAACAAACTGAGTAACAAATAAAATTATTAAAGTAGCGAAGAATATCGGGTTTAGTAGGCATGAATTAGAGATCAAAAATTTTTTATATATATTGTCGATTACTTTGGGTGATATTTTTCTGAACATTTTTTATGCGTAAGTAAACACAGTAGTAGTAGAAGGTTCATAATATGCTTAGATGTTTCTCGTTGAAATCTCAGAAAATGCAGCAATAATTAAGGAAAAACAATAATTTTGGCGTTCATATTCGTTAATTCTTTGACTTATCAGGAATAAAGAAACTTTTTTAAAGCAATGAACTTTGTCGATTTTCGTTTATAGCATTTATTCGTTAATTACGATATATTCCAGATATTTATGATCGATGAACGAGCTCATGGTGGTATGATTTTACGTGGAGGTGGTGGTTATGGCAACCGCTTGGGTGATTCTATGCCCGATTATGATAATGTTAAGGTATATAGTTAATTGGATTATTGAATTGACGATATAATGATTTATTTATTTGATTTTTAATCAGGATGATTATGATTTAATTGATGCCAGCTTGCTCAATGATAATAAATTAGGTTATGTACAATTTCAGGACAATAAATTCAAAATTCAAGGTATGCTTAAAAAAAAACATGATTTGTTCCTTTTACTTTTTCATTTTCATTTTCATTCTCATTTCTCATTGCGTTTATAACATTCATTCATTTGATGATTTCGTATGATACATTAGGTGCCGAAAGCAATGATGCTGGTGGTGGTGGTGGTGGTATTGGAGGACGTTTGGCGGGTGTACTTCTAAATTCAGCTTCTGTGGGCCGTGCATATTCTGGTACAGTCGGTGGTGGCACTGGTTTAGCTGGTAATGGTCCCTTAATACCCTGGGGCAAAATGTTACCCACCAAAGTAGAAGAGACACTGCCGCGTTACCCATTTGGCACATTGCCAACTGATGGCTCTTGGCAAATAGTTAATGGTACACGTTTTAAATTTTTTGTATTTTCCGCTTATTACGACCGTCGAGATGATGCAAATTTGATACGTGTAGTGGGGGCGACAAAGACACGAGGGCCAGAACGTGTATGGTGTAGACTATGGTATATACCAACGCGTAGCAGAAATAATTCAACCGCAACAATTCGTAAAACAGATGATGAGTTATTAAAACATAGAAATTTATATAAATCCGTAACAGTGATGGCAAGAGTGAAGGTAATTTTGTGGTAAAGGTTTACTTTGATGTTTAGCATTATAAATGAAAATTTTTTTCTTCTTTATTATTTTTAAGGCCATCAGAGAGAATTGGAATCTTAAATATAGTGCATGTTTTATTCTATGTCCTGTTCGTACACCCGATTATGATGTTCCTCAACATATCAGTATAGTAGCGCGTTTAAGAGCTCCACCTGGTAATTTATTGCAATTACGTAATACCGATTTTGATCCAGACTTCAAAAAATTTAGTGATAAATCTAAGCGAAATAAAACGGAATCGAAACCAAATTTTAATTCACCCACAAGTACCTTAGATCTAACAAAATTTTCAGCCGATGAACAGATACCTGAAAAATTGGCTGTTTGTGTCAAGCCGTTTCATTTTGATTATAATCAGGCTCTATACTTAATAGAATATTTAGAGTTTTATGCCTTACTGGGTGTGTCGCATTTTACATTTTATAATCATACTATTGGACCGCAAGCAGATTGCGTACTACAGCATTATATAAAAGGTGATATACCAGACAAGTCGACAGTCTCTGATGTAGAAGCGAATGTCAGCCAAAATCATGTACCAAAATTTGATGGTAAGTAATTCTCCAAAATTTCATATCAGTAGATGTTCTTAATTTGTTAAACTCTACGGCACAGGATTGGCATCACCGTTAACATCGACTGAAACTACCTCCCTTCCGGTAAGAAAAAAGAAGAGCCTGAATTATATGAAGCCGTCCATACAAATTCTGCCGTGGGATTTACGTATGCGGTCTCAAACAGAAATACGTACCGAGGGCTTATTTGCCGCTTTAAATGATTGTTTATATCGAAGCATGTACCGCTATAAGTATTTAGCTTTGGTGGATTTGGATGAATTTATTGTACCGCGTTATAATGATACGCTGATTGAATTAATCAAGTTAGTTTGAAGCTGATATATTGTTATAAAAAAAATTTGTAAAGTTTTTTGAAGTTCTTTATCTTATCGCTTTCGGAATCGGAATGCTGGAGCGTATTCGTTTCAAAACGCTTTCTTTTACTTGCAATTTGCCGATGATCCGCTAGTAAGCCGTTTTAAAAGTCCGGTAACAGTTGAAATGGCTCAATTAAGAGCAGCCCTGCTTACTCAAAGAAAGACAAGAAGGTAAATAAAAGCTACCAGTAATTGTGATTAGAAATATGAGCTTTTAATTCTTTGTTTTCTACTTGTAGGCGTTACAAACTGAATCCTCAGAAACAACGTTCAAAATATATTTGCAAGCCTGAGGCTACGGTAGAGGCTGGGAATCATTTTGTTTGGGAATTTATACCGGGTAGAGGTTCGCTTAATGTAGCACCTACTGAAGCTATACTGCAACATTATAGGGTAAATAATTAAAGTTTTATTTAATTTTTAGTTTATATCGTTTTATCGTTTGTCTGAAGGTTTGCGAATTTGGTGGTAATGATTGTATTAAAGCTCCATCGGTATTAGATCGGACTGCCACAAAATATGTGAATCGTTTAGTCGAACGCGTTTTTATGGGCTATAAACACTTGAAAGACAAATGCAAACTGCCGGATTTACCACCGTTGCCGAAAATTTCTCAACCGCCACCAGAAAGGAAACCAATTATACGTAAATTACCTGATAAATCAAAAACAATCAATGTCGGGCATGCCAATGAAAATCTACAAGAAAAACATCCTCATGTTCCAGAATTAAAGAAAAACAATGAAAATCAAAGGAAAGAATCATCAGCAATAACAAAGGACAAAAACAACGTAAAGACAACGAGCGTTCTGAATTTTGAAAGGAAAAATGCCACAACACATAAAAAAGAAAAATTAATCATCAATCAAACAACGACTCAAACAACGGAAACAGCGGATAGCAAATATGGTATAATAACTGATACTGATACTAAAACAACAGTAGCTTCTATAAGAACAACGACAGCGAACGAACAACCAGCTGTAGATGCGATGAAAAATTATGCTGCCAATAAAAAGAAACGTAAAATTGTAGTATTTTTCGTAGATGATCAAGGCAATCCAAGAGCAAGATTGGAATATCATTGAGATAACTTGCAACGCACACATCACATATCACATGGAAATAAAGAGAGTTGTGCAATCAATTTAGAAAATACGCTAATTTCTCGCTGTCCAGATACGTTACGAATCCTTACCCATTATGCACCCATACTACTGTAAATGTTATTCGATTTTACTTCTAGGCGACACGTTTAGATATAAGTGCAGAAAAAGAATTGCTGAAATTATTTTTTAAGAAATTCTTATTACACTTTTAACATTGTTTTAAAAAAAAAACAAAAGAAAAAAGAAAAGAAACTCTTTACGAAAATGATTTCGCTTAAAAATAATTTTGCTTTTCGTTAATCATTGTAAATATGTTGTTTGTATACAAATTTGCTTGCTTTGTTGATCAGTTGCTAGTAAATATGTATTTATGTATGTATGTATGTAATATTATGTATGTATGTATTGATATGTTTATAAAAAAATTTAAATAAATAAACTAAATGTCTAAAAAACGCTTTCAAAATCAAAGCATCTAAAGGATTCGAAAAACCAAAAAATTTTAAAAATTAATTCCGAGGAAAAATTATAGTAAATTTTTCAAAATAAATTTTTTATTAATAAATGCTTTGAACCTTTGAGAGTATGCGGAAAATATTCATTTTATCTAGAGGAAATTTTTTTTTCTTTGCAATTTCGTGAGTTTTATCTCGAAGTACTCGAAGTGAAAAGTGCTGAGAGTTTGCAGACAAATGTCTTACTTGTTGATATTTCTAACTTTTCTGATACAGATGTCTATAGAAATTGTTTAATTTCATTTAAAAGCACATACATTTGCAAGCAAAAATATATTACTTTAATTTAATCAAGACGACTTTTATTGAATAGATATAAGGCTGAGAGACATTCGAAAGGATTTACTGCTTCTGTCAAGTCATTAGCAATGTGTAATAAAGATTTCAATTCTTATTTATGGATTCAGCTACGGAATTATAAATTTTCTTACCGGTTTCTCTACCATTCTCTAATTTTGTATTGAATCGTATTCACAATTGTATTTGTAATATTTTCAAATCAATAGAGGCTCTAGTGTAAAATCTTGGAGGAAAGATTATAAGAAAGAAATTTGGAATATCGGAAGGTATTTTCTTGGTCTTGGGATTTCAAACTTAATAAAAAAATATAATAAAAAATGTATTGCCGTAAAATGTCTATGTCACAGATCAGAACTTTAAATACACTTTTCTCGAAGCCAAATTTACTAAACGATCCATAAAACAATTTTTATAATTTTTGATGTTTTCATTCTAATATTTTACATTGTCTTTAATATAACAATCTTAAAAGAAGTTTAGGAGAAGAGGATATTGGATAAATTATAATTTAAACACAATTTTTTGACAAGTTATAGCATTTTTTCGTTTCCATTCAAATACTATACAATGCAATAAGAAAATTTTATTCGAAATATTAAGAAAACTGGCGGGGTTTTCAACTTATTTTATCCTGTAGGCGTGGCCTGTGGTCGATCTGGCCCATTTTCAATAGCAACATATGCGAAAGAACTTCCAATATTTCTTTTAAATTTAAAGCCGATATCTTGATTGCTGCGGACAGAAGAATGTTTAGCACAGACATTACGCAGACGGACAGACGGATATACTTAAATCGATTCTAAATTTGATACTGATCAAGAATATATATACTCTGTGGGGTCCCGGTAGTCTGCTTTTGGGCTTTACAAATAAAATGACAAAACCATAACTTTTAAAAACACTCCACTAATTTCTACTGGCTCATCTACAGACAAGCAGAGCCCCATAAGTTAAACGTTCGTCACGAAAATGGGCATTGCCTTGCCCTTTTTTAATATATTTCAAAAACATTCTTTTTTAATGGTTAAACATATGCTTAAGAAATATAACCTCCTCGAGAATTATTCTATTATCATTCCTTTCACCTCGAAAAAATATCAAAAAATGATTCTTTAAAAATTTGAGGATATTCCAAACTTATAGAAAGGTTTTTGCTATTCCTGCACTTGTGTGCATATCTCTTTCTCATACAAACTAAAAGCGCAATCAAAAGCTTTCTTTGTGAACCTTTAGCAACGTCACTTGTAACTTGACGAAACTCTGTTATACACCATAAAAAATTGACTATAATGTAATATAATTATATAAACGTTCATCTAAGAGATTTCAAAGCTTGAAATTGAAGTTTTTTGAAATAGTTCTTAGGTCGATTATAATAATTTTTATTACAAATTTTTTGCAAAAGTTTTTTATTTATATACCATATTTTATTATTTCTTCGTGAAGTTTTTTGTGGGAACATTATAATCATTCTTTTTCACGGAATTAAACAAAGTAACATCAATGTTCTTAGAGAATTTTAAAAAAGAAAAGATTAACAGAGAGAAGTAGAACAACGATTTCACGAACATGGTTAAGAATCTTTCCTTCTCTTAAATCTTAAGATCTCTTAAACTGGATCGCAGAAATAGTTCTTGGCGTATTCTACCGAAGATGGCTTCAGACTGATGTAAATTCGCTAGCGTTAATCCTATATCCGTACTGTAACGCCTGTGAAAGGCAACATACATTAGACATTTTATTAAAAGAAAAATCGTGCGTTTTAAAAACGAACTTAAAATGCTGAAAACATTTTTCTAACAATACTGCCCCTAATTAAGGCGATAAAGCTTCGAAGGTTTGTGAAAGCATTCAAGTGCTTACAAAAGCATTATCGTGTTTACGTTAAACACGAATTATCAAAATCAGCAGCGTGCAAATGGTTGGACTGTTTTCCTTTCGAATTTCGATCCTTAACACTAGATTGCCTAGTCATTTGGACTGCTTTTGGGTAATATTCATACATATATCAGAAGTAAAAACGATAAGATATGGGAGAAGGGGAGGGGGGGGGGGGGGGGGGGGGGGGGTAGATGTAGGTATAACCACTAATAAATCCATTCATGTCCTGTATAAAAAGTCTTAAAATCATAAGAAATTGTAACGTTATAAATATAATTTTTTTTTATAATTCAAATTAAAAAGCAGTCAAAATGACTGTTTTGGGCAATCTAGGGCTAAAGTCAATAAAAATACTCAAATAAAATTGAAGCATTCCGTCATATTCCATCTTATGGCATTACTACGGAATTCAACGTTGACTAAAGAACAATTTTGAATAGTTTCCCTATGGTTGGATATAAAAAGAAGTTCGACAATTGGGCGGCAAATGAATCAATAGTGAAAAAATTCTAATCGTTACCGAAATGAAACGAGATCGAACCATTTTTGAAGAGATTAATGATAAGAGATGATAAATAGGTTAAATACGATGCGTGAAAGGTAGAATAATGTTTTATGTTTTGTGGGATGAAAAAGGAATCGAGCATTATAAGCGGCTCCATCCCGGCGACTGGTTCCACTTTCTACTGTCTACAAGATACAATTAATAGTAAAGCTGATTAATGGAAGGCGCTATGTTTCATTACGACAGCGATAAAATTATAAATTTAGCAAAAATTGAGAGAAGAGTTTTGATGAATACACCAGAACGCTTTAAAACGGCGAAAATTGTGTTTGAAATTTGGAAAAAAAAAACGGCCGGATGTGTACACCCATGAATTAGTTTTTCGATTGAATTAAATGCAAACACATATGATGTTGTGTTTTTTTTTTTTGAAAATTGTATTTGCAAGCCGATGTGAATGATATGTAAGGTGAATTAGATTTGTTTCTTTGGAACTTTCATTGTTTCATTTATTAGTAACTTAAGATTCTTTTGAAAAATTTCTTCTTTTCGAAAACTCATGTTTCTCTTCCTTTTAAGTTGAATTTTCATAAAACTATTCTTATTATCATGAGGTTCCAGTACAAATTGTTTCTTACGGAATTTTCTCAAGTAAAATGATATAAATTCCTAACACTAGTATTTGGCCTTTGAATTGGTATTTGTCAACTGAGTCTAAAGATCAGAGCATCACTATGTTATGCTAACCAAAAATATTTAAGAAAACTTTTTTCGAACTTATTAAATAACATTGCAAATGAAAAGACATTTGTTAGCAAAACAATTGCAAAAATTTTGGCTTTTCAATTGAAAATTTAATACAGACGCACATACTCAGATGCCTACATAAAGACGACAAAATAATGGAAGAAATGATGTTCATATAAATTCAATAGTATTTGAAAAATGATATTTTATCTATAAAATGGGAGGACAAAAGGGTTGATGCATCGTTAACACATTATCCAATATTCGAAATAAAAAAAAAACTTTAATATAATACTTGTAAGATTGTGAACATTAGCAAAAAAAAAAGGACAAGAAATGCAAAGTATGTCAGTTTATTTAAATCCAATAAACTTCTTTTCATGCCCCCCTTTTCTGTTCTGCTTTACGCACACAAATAAGCAACTGACAATGGCAGCAGCCGTATATAATAGGAAAACAAATTCTTGTACGTAAAATCCTTCAGTTCAGAAATATTTAAAGAAAAATTCTTTTTACAAGGCTGTTAAGAGTAGAATAAGGTGATGAAAGAGAAAAGAAATAGGTGAAGAATAACAAAACTCCGTAAATGTAACGTGCCACAGATTTTTATGAACATAAACATTTTTTTGAAACAATTAAACTAATTCAATAAATATTATTTAAATAGTTGCATGGAAAAATAATAGGAAGTCAAATGTAAGAGGAAATTTCATTCACAATGCACACACACTCTCTCCCTCTCTCTTTAAATAAAAATTAATGTTGAATAAATGAGGATAATAGGGTTAAGCCCTGCATTCAGAACACTTGAGGAATTTTGAGAACGAAAATGAAGAAGATTTATGTTAACAGATCTCACGTTTGATATACAGCTACATACATTAGATCGAACTTTAGAAAATTTAGTAACAAAAAACCCCCTGTTAGTCATCGTTGGAAATATAACTCGTAAGTAAGGATTTGCTTCTGCTTTCTAGCAGAGTAGCATTTTTATCACCTATCTAAACATTGACCGCTTTGAATACCTAGAAATTTTAACAAGAATGGATCGGTGAGTATGTAAAATAGCTTCTTATTGTCGCGTATTAGCTTTTAGATAAACGTTTTGCTCGCTATAGAACACCTAGAGAAATATAAAATAGTCTTTATAAGTTTTCAGAGAATATTTCTAAGGGAACTCGCTTTTTGGAAGACTTTTCACTTAATTTTCCTTTTTAAATAAATGCGTATAGTATCAAGAAATTTCGAATTTTATTTATATTCATTAGAAATGTAAACAAGTTTTTAGTGAGTGCAAGTTTTTAGAGTGCAATTTTCTATGGCCGAAGTTCTTTAATAGACAGAACTATCAATAAGCGGGAATGTATATCATTTAATCGTGTCTCATAGACGCGGAGAAAGAGCTTGAAGTGTGTTTTTTTTGTGAATAGAAGTCTCGATAAGCGAATTTGTGCGTTAGACAAGCATACGTTGCAAGTACCGAGTTCTTAGAAGGTTGGGAAAGAAAACACACACATTGTAATGTTTTGTCTTGTCAGCAGATATACGTTGAAACCAACAAACCTGAAAAAGTTCAGAAAAAAACTCCAGATGTTTTGCAGATTGAATTCTTCAGAACGTATTTCAGATGATATGTTGTAAGGAACTGTTTAAAGATCGCCTTTTGTAAGAGATTTAATTAAATGATTAAACTTAGTGGCCCTATCGAAATCATAGTTGATTTTACGCCCATGTCCCTTTTGATGGAAATATTTCTACGAGATATACTTGATCAGTTTATTAACAGTGCCTTCAACTTTTATGGGTTGTAAACGACGAAAATTAATAGCAGTTGGGTCTTTTCTTGGTGCAAAGTACAATAAATAAAAATCCTGTATAACGTCTTAAAAAATTCCGCTAACGGTTTAATGACCATACACTGCAGCACAACGTGTTATCAACAAAAGTTTATTAAAAGAGTTCTGTTCATTTTTTTAATGCATTTTAGCATTTTTGTGCTCCTTTTTAAGAACGAATGACCTAATTATTCCATCTTTTTGTATATATATATATATATATAATAAATGTATATATATGTATATATATGTAATAAATCTTTTAACAATTTCACTGAAATAATTTCCTTTTAAATGGTCGTTAAATATTAAAGTAAAACAATTTTCTTTGTGTGAAGTCGGTGCATGAAAAAAACAGTTTTTGTTTTCACAGCAGTTTAACGGAAGAAAAAAAAAATTATCACGCGGGTATTATGCTATAAAAATGTAAATCAACGTAATCTGCAAGTATAAAGAATGGCGAAAAGGAGAGAGAAAGAGCGAGAGAGAGATAGATAGGGATAAATAAAGATAGAGAGAGAGGGAGAGAGAGAGAGAGAGAGAGAGCGAGAGAGAGAGAAATGACTGAAGAAAGAGAAAGAAGTAGAACAAGTAAAGGCGAAAAGTAAAAAAAAAAACAATATGAACTCTTCTCTTATATATATGTACGTGTTTGTAAAGTAAACTTTAAACACTTCCACATATTAACGACTTCGTATACCGAATGTGATGTTCATATATTTGTACTTACATATCCGGTTTTATGTTGTTGACCACTACCACACACAATGTTTTTTTTCTTCTTTTTGTTTTTTATATGAAAGCCACAAACGCGTACATACTCATACTTGTGCATATTGTATGCAAGAGTATATTAAAGCAAGTCTCTTTGTGTGAATAAAAAATGAAATCCTTTCATATTTGTTTATACGCTTGTGTGCATAGACAAAAGAAGGAATGAAGTCGCACCATTTAAAAGAGACAAATTAATTCATTGGCATACCGAATCCAGGGACATCATCCATAAACATGAGTGCGCACATACATTTGTACCATCATGCATACGCATTAATTGTTCTTTATTTGCTATTGTTGTTGTTAGCGATTTTTCTTTTTTTTTTTTTGCCTTTTTGTTACATGTTCACATGTAGATATGTAAGCATTTCCAATCTCAACACAATTTAAGTTGTAAATAGTAATAATATCTATATATAAAGCTACACTGTTTGCTTACATAAATGTACACAAGCATATATATTTAATATGGGTAAATAAGTGTAGATGTGGTGGAGTGTCGCATGAACCGCATCTTTCCATTTCACTTTTTTGCATAAAAGGACTTATCAGGCGAATAAAAGCAAGAAATGGTTAAATAAAATAAGAAAAAATAGGAAAAAAATAGCGTACAGTGTGAAATATTCACTTGTGTATCCTTTGCAATTATACAAATGCTTATACATACATATTCATATATTTAAATATGCATATACATAAGTGAATATCATTCTGTTTGTAATGTACGTACGTACGTATATGTGTCCGTGTGTCTTCATGTAAGTGGTTTAAATTCCAGTGTTATTCTATGAACTTGCTGGTGTAATAGTTGGATTTTAATCTGTATAAGCAGCAGCACACACACACACACACACAGTATAACATACACACATGTTTACGTGCTTATATGCAAATATATTTATGCATACAATTTTCGTTTGTGTTGTTGTTCTTTAGACACAATGAATAATTTTCAATTAGCATATCCATTGCTAAGCATGACTTGTAACATGAGCATTAAATGACACTTTATCCACTCCAAGCATTCCCTTAGTGAGTGTTTGTGTTCACTTTTTTTTTATGATTAGTTTCTTTTAATCGTTTTTTTTTTCTTTGAATAATAATGAACAGAGAAATAGAAAAAAAGACTTATAAGAGAAAATGAAACCAGTTCTTTACGCTGAGTTTCTGCTTTCATTTATGATAGAAGTTTATTTTGTTTAATTTTATTTTTTTATTTTTTATATTAAATAGCGAAAGTTTAAGGGTTTTCAAAGATTTTTTTTTTAAATATTAGAAAAAATTTTATTAAACGAATTTTCAATTTTTTTTAAATTAAAAATTTACATTTAAGCGATCGCACTCATGACACGATCCGAGAAGCACCAGTTGGGCAGATCGCGTGAAAAATGTATTGAACTAATCGAGGGAGAATGAATTAAGCCGAATAATATAAGAGATAATTCTTTGATTAATTTAAATGTTAAATTGATATTTAATATAATAAATTATATATTAATTACCCTCGGTTTTTTGAGCTAATTTTTATAGCCTGTTCTTTTGAAATCATTCCAAATTATCGTATGATTGATGTTTAGTGCCTCTGCTATTTTCTGACAGCTTGCGTGCTGGTTCGGCTTCACCAGTTGCAAAATTTTATCGACTTTTCAGTGACTGGCCGACTGCTGCCAGGTGCACCTTTGACATCGAAATGTCCGGAACGGAGTCGAGCAAACCTTCTTTCACTCACAGCATTCTCACCGTATACTTCCCAAATTTTGTTTTCCTTTTTTTTACCTTTTGTATAGTAAAAAAACATAACCTAGTGTATTGCACCGATCACTAAAGAAAAGAGTGGCAAATTAAAAATAGTATAATGTGTTGATTTTCCAGCGCGACGACGCCAAGCCATCTATCTGCAAAACACGTCAAAGACAAAGCTACACTCTACTGGATGAATCAGGTTTTATTGTGAAAGTTGCTTCAAGCAAATGAAACAAACACTAAGGGGCTGCCAAGAAATATTGAAGATATTACACCAAAAAGGCGGCAATAATACGACAGAAGTCATGATATCAAAATGTTCGATTCAGTATAAAAGGTTAACAGCGTTGAACTAATCTCTTATTATGGTTATCGCCACGTACCAACAGATGACTTATTGTCTACACAAACTGCAGGTCATAGTTTTTAAAAAATTTTCATAAATTTGGTACACTGACGCTAGTTTTTGTCTCAAAGAAGAATATCATTGAAAATGGGTTGGTTTGGATCATTTTTACGATTAAATTTCATACCACATCTTGCTTTGAAAAATTCCTTGTTTTTATTAAAAAAACTGGGTAGGATTTCTTTTTGTTAGTTCGGGTTTTGTTCTTCTTCTTTTCAGAGCACTAAATTGTTTGGCCATAATAGTTACAAAAAAACTTTTTAAATTGTTTGGAGAGAATAGTTTCAAAAATTTCTTTTTTAAAAAATTTTCTTGCAACAATATTCAATTTTTAATGAGAACGAAAGTTTATGGTTTTGTTTACACATAGAATTTAAAAATAATCAATTATAAAATCAAAGAGGCTTTTAAAAAAAAAAATTTCTTTTCAAATTTAATTTTGCCACTTTTAATTATATAAATTTCTAAAACTTTAATCTTGACCTTAATGTTTTATTCTCAATCAAATATAATTTTTCTCTTTGCAAATTTCTAATTAAATATCTTATTATCTCTAGCTAAACATCATTAACTGACTTCTTAAGTGTGAATAAGAATTACTACTACTAAGCTTGCAATATTTGTAAACCACTTAACCAAATATAAATATATAAAATTTATTTCATTCACAATAGTACACTTCCGCTTGAGCAAACATCTCATCCTTCCTTTAAGGAAACACAAGTTTAATAATAGTTATACTTATAAAGCTTAAGCAATGCACTATACTATCAATAACACTACAGCTTAATGGGCGATAAATGAGGGAATTCTAAGCAAAATATAAATCATAAACATAACTCTCATATTAATGTTTGCCAGTTTCATCATCATGTCCTCTGTGCTAATATTAACGCAAATTTTGAACAATATTTTATATCAAGATTGTCCAATATTTTCGGCCCACATAACAAGAAGGAAGTTGGCTATCTATTTTATTCCATAAGCTTAAAAATAATAAAACAATGCAAAGTAAGGCAAGGAAGGTTCTTTCTTTTTATTGTTATTTCCTCAAACGACAGCATCTATTAATTATATACGATATGTATATATACGTTTAAATTTCAAAGATCCGAAAAAGAGGGCTGTGTATGCATAAATATTTTACTAAATGAAAGAGATGCATAAATAAAAATAAAATTAGTAAAATTTCTAAAAAATATATAAAATAATTCAATTTTAATAAGTCGTTTATTTCCCATTTAGTGTCAAGATGTTTTTGATCATCTTTTTAGCAATTTTTGATTTCGAGATTTTAGAAATTTTAATTTTTCTCTTTATATTCTTATATTTTCAAATTCTTCTCAAATCGGGGTAGAGCTCGACAATACGAAAAGTCACGCTATAGAAGCTTTTTATTGAATTCGGATGGAAAAGAGGTTTTTCAAGTTCTTCAAATTAATCGCAGCATCTAGGTGCTGCTCTTATTGAAAATAATTGTTTGCAAAATATTTGTAAATAGTAAATAAATATTATCACCAACTGTTAACGGGCCATATGTGGGACACTTTTGCTTTAAATTATTATCACATAAATCTATTTATATCTACTATAATTACACCTATGCATAAAACCATAGAATTGGTTATGTTGACATTTTCAGAATTATGTGCACACCCCGAGTAAAATGGATAATAATTGAAAGAGTTTTCATATTCTATTATGTACTTAGATTTGTTTTTTTTCAGTGCATGCATAAATATTTCTAGAGGCTGCGATTACCTGGAAATGAAGTAACCACAATGTTATTGTTCGAATGCTACCTATATGTTGTTCATTTTATTTGAGTGCATATACTTACGTATATATGCACAATATTATATGATTTTAAATTAAAAATTATTAAACCTCTAAGCAAAGAATTTGCGCACAAAGTATCCAAAAGTATATATTGGGCAGAAATTATCGCTTAGATATATGCGTGTATAATTAAATCATAAGATATTTAAGGGGTAATGTTGCTTTTTGCGACCACAAAGTTATGGGTTATCTTCTTGAATTCATCAGCGAGAAACGTTGAATAAATATTGGAATTTTTTTATATTTTAATATTTTTTAAAATTTTATATATATAGTTTTTACGTTTTGTTTCTTGAGATATTTAAGACAATTTTCAATGATTATTTAAACAAAAAAAAAACGTAAGCCCTGCATCTTTTCCAAAAATGAAGATCTCGTTGTTCGTATTCTTACAGATGACAGTATTCTATCTCTACTACAAAAAACCAATATTATTCTAGAAATATTATTTAGCTTCTAGTGCGATGTTGCCTTCTGATGAATATTCCTAAAAAAAAAAAAATTTATAGAAAAGTGTTTCGAAAAAATCGGCTATAAATTAGTTAAAGCTAACTATTCGAAAGAATCCCTTACACTGGAAAATATATCTATGAAGCTACGGTTAAAATTCGAAGCGAAGGCATTGAGAAAACCTTAGAAATACGGTGGAATACGAAAAAAAAATTTTTGAAAAAATCGAGGATAGAGTTTAGTAGTGATTTCATTCAGTATTTTTTAAGGTCATAACAAGATAAAGGACTTTATAAGATATAAAAAGATAGTAAAAAAAAAAACGTACGAATAAATTAACAATTTTTTTTATAGTCCTTTATAAGCAGGAATTTTTGCAAAAAAATCATTTTTTTATATATAATCTCCTCGTATACCGTATTGGGATAATTTTCATGAATATTTAAGGTTGCACTTAAGATGAAAACAAAAAGATATTTCAAAATTAATGAAAATATTTAGAAACAATAAGTAAACAAGCAAATTGGTCTACAGAGGCAAATGAAAGGAAAATGAATAAAATCTTCATTTTTATATTTTATTTTTTATAATTGTGAAAAAAAAAATATTTTTTAATTGAGGTCATATTTTTAAAGAATACTTTATATATTTAAATTTTGCAAATTCTAGCCTGGTCAACAAGTAGAATAACAAACCGGCGGTTCCCACCATCATTAACTTTTCACTAGCACACACAAACAAAACCTATTTTAAAATATACTAACAAACGCAAACTAAACTGTGGTGCTAATTAAAACAATGCAACACTTTCAAGCGAATGAACCAAATGAATAGAAGCATGTTTACCATCTACCTACAAACTTCTACGAGTTATTGCTTTGGCTAAAAACTAATTAACTTAAACATGCAGTAGATAAGAGTAGTTAGAAAAAAAAATCTTCATTTATAGCTTGTTGGTTTAGCTTTGTTTTCTCTTCGCTCTCTCAACAGTATATACATATATATTATAATGTGTATAAAATATAATCAAATATAAAATTTGTAGTTTACAAAAATAAGTAAAGGTTTTAAAAGGGCTCACGTGTTTTGCAAGTGTAACAACAAACGTTTAATTGTTTAAATTGGTTTGTAAAGGCGCAATCATATTAACATCCCTTAAATGTAACACACGCATTCATTCATAGAAGCCTGGGTGAAAGTAATGAAGATTTACGAAAACTTAAAAGTGTAGAATATGCGTGGATGCATATGTGTGTATACTTATATTTATATATATATATATATATATATATATATGTGTGTGTGTGTAGTTGTATATGCATACCCATATATGTATATATATGTATATATACATATATACATTTACATGTTTTTGCTAAGGGTTCTTGTATGTTTTAAAAGCAACATGTGTTTTAACACTCTACAAGAAATATATAAAAACTTTATATATATGCATAGGTGGCACGTGACAATATAAACGATGTAGTTTAAAAGAGTATATATATATACATATCATAAATATGTATAAGGGATGAATATAGATATCCCGTTGAAGTGCACGCATTTTTATATAACATGTAAATTAAATCAACTTATGTTCGCATCAATTTATAAATCCATCAAAGATTTAGTTTATTGCAGTCATAGAAAAAAAAAGTCTTTTTATTATAATTTTTTTGATTTACTTTTGAACTGATTCTCACTTTTTTAATATTTATATATTTTATTTTGTTTTATATATAAAAATTTTTCATATATGAAAATTTCTTATTGACACCATTCGAAAATACATTATATCTACCGAGTTTTTTCGTGTATATTAGCAGTGATATCAATTCTCTTAATTATAATAAAGAATTGAAAAAAGCCTTAAAAATTTAAAGGAAAAACTACACGAATGACAATAAAAGATTTAAAATAGATTAAAATAGAAAAAGATTTGAGTGTACTGGGAATTTTAATAATTTAGCAAAAAATTTTCTTTTTTTTGAAAAATTATAGCAGAATACTTTTTGAAACACTTCTAGTAATTAATTTTAATTTGTAATCTTTTAATATGGCAGTACCTAGTAGCAAGTCAGACCTGAGAAGTCTAGTGCATAAAGGAATGAAATGTAATTTTGATGAGTTATATTTTGTGCAATCGATTTCTATTTTGTAATTAATATCAAACAAGCTGCGTTATGAAGAATTTGTGAAATGAAATAAGCTTGATCTTCCAAGAATAGAATTATCGATATAATTCAAGACAATTAATTTTCGTATATTTGTATTTATACTTTTCAAATGGTCAATTCTACAGTAGATAGAGCGTGTTGTATGGCTTCTGGCAGCGTCCTGTTAGAGTCATCATGTTCATATTTTAAAAATTACCGCGAAGAATAATTAATAATAATTAATATTAAATTGAACAATAGATGACTTCTAATTTTCAAAGAGTAGATGAAGGTCAACTAAACCATATTTTAAGGACGAAAATAATAGTGAAACTAGTGAAGTCACTGTACGTCATTGTTAATATTTAAGGTATGAATTATATATTTAAATGCAATAAGCTGGATTGTGGAAAAGAAATTATTGCACTAGTTTCAGGTTTCAAAGCACGTTGCTATAAAAAGGAAAAAGCAGCAAAAAAATAAAACACTTGGTAGCTACTTCACGCCCTAATATGCTACATGTGCGGCACTTCAAAAAGAAATAACAAGCCTCACAAAAAATCTATGGATGGAGTTAAGTGTGTTTCGAGGTATTTAAGAAAGACATACACATGGTTCATTATGTTTTAAACGGACGGGAAAGCCTTTGTAGATGTAGACTGGATGTGCATCCTATCAAATGATCGGAAATCATATAGTGATTTTGCACCTTGTTTCCCTTTTTGTGAGAATCAAAAGAAGAAAATAAAGAAAGAAATCCATCCGTATGACTAACCAGTACAGAAGTAAAATATATAGTAATTACACTGCAGTGAAATACGTACAATTTTTAAAGAAAGTTGGAAATTCGAACTTGTGTTACACTCTGCGATGGCAATTTAAGTGCGCCACATCTTGTTAACAACCTTCTACACCTCGTGTCGAGCAAGCAAAATGTAAAATATCATCATTTGTCAAAACTAAGAGAGAATAAGATTATTTATTTGAAATATACGCAGACCAACGAAACAATTGCAGATATAATCGCAAAGAGCTTACTTAGAATGAAGCATGCAAAATTTATAGAAATGCTTGGATGTACTTTAATGTACTTTATTTAATGGGTTAAATTGAAAATTTTGAAAATATGTGCTTTACCATCTTTTCAGAAACAAAGGCACTGCTTTTTATAACTCTACCGTAATCTTTTCAGTTTTTATTCATATGTGTATACATATATGCATATATGTATATATATATATATATGTATATACATACATATACATATGTATATACATATACATATATACATACATATATATATGCTCGTATTTATATATATTAAAGAAAGAGAGAGACTTTCTGTTTTTCAAATAAAACACACGAAAACTTTATATAAAAATTTTTGCATAAAAATAGAAAAAATAAACGTTAAATTGACAATATTTTCTTAATAATGTTCGATTTTCATAAAAAAAAAATCTTTTCAAAATATGCTTATGGCTCTAATGTCAATAATGGAATAACTCAATGGTTATTACTTAAATTTACAAGAAGATTTTTTAAAAATATATTTTTCCAATGTTTAGTAAACTGTTCCACTATAATTTAATGAAGATATACATCGCTTATGGCTTTTTATTTGCTGTGCTCTTATATAAAACTTTATAAGAATATGACCGATTTTTTTTGCTAAAGTTTGGTCCTTTTTCGAATGTTTCCTTTGAAATCGAATTCAAGTTGTAAAGCCTGCATGCGATGAAAATTCAAAAGCTTTCCTGCATGAATGAAAATTTTTTTATTTATATTTCCTTATTCTAATTCTTTTAGTATAGTACTTTAAGGATTCATAATATAATATGGATTATAATTTTTCCGTTACTTACTATAAATGATTGTTACACCGAAAACCTATAAACGGTTCTAAAGAAAAAGAGTCAAGCAATTAATAGACTGTAATAGTTAACAGAACTTCAAAATTCTGGGATAATTCTTATTTTTAAAGCACTGAAGCTTTAATTTTTTTTATTCACTTAGTTCTCTCTGTTTTGATGTTGATTCCCCTTAAATCGTAAAGAGCCAAACATAATTGAAATAAGGGAAAATGAAGAGCTTTTCGAATTTCCAATTTTCATTCTGTTTACATTTAATTGACAAGAGGAGGAAAACAGTTTACGAGACATAGTATCTGTTTTTACGATATACGTTGATGGGAAAGTATACATTTGGTATTTAAAACAAAAATGTGCAATATGGAAATTATTTATTTCATGTATAATTTTAAGTAGGCTTTAATAAAGATAAACACGTCAAAAAGGTAATATTAGCAGTTTCAAAGTGTATTCTGTCTATTCATGAACGAGTTGGTACAAACATAAAAAACGAAGTACTGTTCAATAAGTCATCGATGAAAGCAAATATTAATCAGAAAGAGCAGTTCTTGTCAAATAATAAATTTCCATTTCCACGTTGCTAACACTTATTGGACGGAATTGGAATCAATTGATAATGTCTTTTCGTAATTTCGCTGCTTTACCTTTAATGTTTCATTAAATATCACCTTTTATTTATACGGTTGCCATATGTTTATTTATTTTTTGTTTCTTGAACTATTTTAGTGAATTTTTCGAAGTTTATATAGTGTCCGTTTAGATACTTAAATATCATATATATCATATCTATCCCCCCAAAGGGGGACAATAACTTCTGTTATTTTTCTCAGCTTTCCATAAAATTTACATATTATCTTTCAAATTTGTTTTAAATGGATATTGTTATACAGTTCATACGTTTCGGGCGTTTTGTATTTTTAATATTTCTGCCTTTTTTTTAACTATGAAAAGTTTGACAACAGAACGGTCCAATTTGTAAACATCTCCTGTGGACTTGTCGAAATGAAGAAACAGCCACCGTTAGCATATAAAAATCTTGCGATTATGGGAAGCAGCTTATTCGATCCTGGGTATGTTCGGAATGTCTTTTCGGTTTAACATCTAAAAATAAGCATTGTAGAACATTCAATATATATATATATATATATATATATTTATGACCAGGATTACAAATCTTAATTGATTATCAAATCGTTTATTAGTACGTATGTCTTTCTCATCTGTATAACATTTGGGTCGAGTAAGACATTTGCGTGTGGTTGTAGTTATATGTAGACATCTATCTTTTGCTGCTTTCTTATTATTTTAAGATTATTTTATGACGAAAAAATCTATCTAAACAATTATAGATATATCTCTATTAAAGACAAATATATATTTATTTGATTGTATTTTACAAAACTTAAAGATATTGCTTTAGGCTTAACACATTTTCATATCAGATTCCATATCTCATTTTACTTATTTCATTTATCCTTTCAAAAATTGTCCAACATGTCCCAGTTTTATATTGTTTTGTTCATACTCGTTTTCAATTATCATTTTTAAATCCGGAATATTTAATTCATAATGTCAACAAGCAAGTAAATTGAAAAAATATTGAATTTTTCGTTCGAAGTAAATCTTTATCATTTGACTTCAATGTCAAAGCCTATCTCTAATTCAATTTCTTTCCTACTGATATTATCTTTCAATGCGTACGCTCAGATGCACACACCAGTAAGTATACACAAACCAAGTCATTCATACCTTTTTTCCAGTTATTGTAAATACATACAAACAAACAGTTCTATTGAAAATTTAAAATAAAAAAAAAAAAAAAAAAAAAACAAAAAAAAAAAAACAGCAGAGAGCTTGAAGTGTAAAGAAAAACTAAGAAAATTCAATTAAAATTCTATAGTAAAGTGGGTTAAAAAAAAGGCAGGAATAGGCAACAAATACAACGACGATAACGACGTCAACAAACACACCATAACAATATCAGCAGTAAATCAACTTGTAAAAGGAAAAAAAAATTTGCTATTAAGTCAAGTCAGGGCTTGAGTAACTCGAGCATTAAGTGTGCGTGCGTCTGTATATGTGAAACACTGTCTATTGTATGTCACTTTGTTAGCCACGTGACAAGTTTGTCAGCTACATTTTTGTTGGAAAGCGTTTTTCTTCTGGTCACCTTTTTTTTGTGCTTTTGCTATAAACACAAGTACTTCGACTGCAATAAATTCGCTGGTCTTCTATTTTAGCTTTTCCTCTTTACAACTACTAGCATTGTGCATAGATGTTTGCCGTTGTTGTAAGCGTATTTGTTAGAAAATCGTTTTGTTACATTGTTCGGGTTTGTGAAATCAATCCATTTCATGGTCTCAGTATTTCACAAAATAGTTGAGTAGTTGTTCATTTTCTCTTTTTATATATTTATATACATACATATATTACTTTTATTGTTGTTGTTGTTGTTGTTTGATGTGACTGCTATTGTTGCGTTGGTCGCTACGGTTTATGCAATTGGATGAATAAGTGTTTAATTAACAAGGTGTTTTTTGAGCATTATGAAAATGTATTCAACTTTTTTTTGGAAACTCTTTTTTTTTCAAAATTTGAATTTCAATAGTTTTGTTTCGAATCTCCAGTTAAATTTATTATTCCCTTGGTATTTTTGGTAATTCACATACACATACACAAATCCTTTATTAGAGCAAGAGTCTTGATCAATGTCCCTCTTACTTCCCCGTTGCTAGTTCCTTAACGAAAGTCTCTATTAAACTTTAAAACATTGATAAAAAATGGAGACTTGGCGTATATGTACTGATTGCACTGAAGATTAAAAACGACGATCTATGTTCACTATAACCAATTTATTAAAATAAAAAACTATAGAAAACAATACGTTGAACGATTGCTGCTATTTTTATGTCTGTTGATATCGAAAAAATTTAAATGCCATAATTAAAGGCATATAAGCACGTAGAAGTTACGTAGACTTTACTTTGTTCTCTAAAAAAGTTATTTTTTATGCAGGCGCACCTTAACTTAAAATTATTGAAAAATAAACAATTTTCTTCTGCAATATAACTCATTTCAACAAGACAAAGGTTCAACAAGATAAATTACTTATATATAAAATATATGATCTTCAGATTGTCTTACATATTGGTGGTAACATCCATATAGTCGATATATAGCAAGAATCTTAAAGAAATTTTAAAAAATGTCGAAATGGAACTGTTCTGCAATTTTTATGAAAGTTTTGAAAACAGTTGACGTTAATTCCGACGTCTATAGTTTACAAACGTGGGTCAAAGTTGTGGAGTCAATGTTCCGAAAATCTCCTTACTGTAGGTATGGTTTGCGTTATTCACGTTTGGCTTTTTGAAATGAAAAAGATATTTTCTTGCATCGAAAATGCATGTTTTTCTTTTCTTTAGATCATTAAAATGTAATTATGTTTTTTTATAGGAGGAACGACTATTTTCTTCAACACATTGATATAAATTCTGGTGTTGAACTACTGCACGCGGCATTTTTATGCTTATTAGATATATACAACAGGAGAAACAGTTACGGAAAGAAAACATAGTAGTTTTGTTGCCGAATCAAGGAATCATTCTTTATTAAAGATTCTTCTCGCTTCAACAAAAAATAGTGGTAAGCTTTGTCATTTTGCTTTTTCTTATCTAGAATCTCACGTATGTAATAATCTTCTTCAATTGTATGTATTCTAAGTAAGAATAAAATTCAAGATATATAATATTTTGGTATTACATGGTTAGTCAAAGACTAAGTAAAATTAAAAGCTTTCTATCATTTTCCATTTTTCAAATACGGGCGACTAATAAACCAAGAAATGGGCGTGTACATAAACGGGCAGACAGGTGGTTATAGCTAATTAGTCTTAAATATCCCCCATGAAGTGGCTGACCGGGGCAACAAGCGACAAGAAGACATTTTCCTAACTTATGATAGTTAACATAAAAAGAAAATTTTTTTTAGTTCTTTAAAATTGTGAGATTTATTGGTAAAAATCTGTTTTGCAAAAATATTTATTATAATCATAAAACAATCATCAGCAAGCTTCCAACTGACACGCCCGTTAGTGACAAAAGTCCCTGCAATTATTGAGATGAAAGGTATATAAGAGCCTCATAAGTGTTTTATTCATTATCGCTTTATTTATGCATTCATTTTACAATTTATATAAAATTAATATACTTTACAATCATACGAATAAATTTGTAGTTGTTTCCGAATTATGTTTAACATATCACAGAATCTTAGTAAATACAAATATCGTGACAAGCCATCGTTTACCATAAAAGTCAGCAAAAATTTGTTTTTTTTTGCAGCCAGAGGTAAAATTGTGTTTATCTCTATCTTGCACAAAGAATTACCTGTCAATCGTCGAGTATGTATGCCTCAGATGGTAAAGGAAACATCTTTGTGCTTTTACAATGTAGGCACTGAGGTCTTGAGAACTTTTTGCAGAAACAACTTTGTCTCTAAAGTAGTGCTCAGTTTATTAATTGAAAATATGGTCTTTTTGTTTATAGAAAAAAAAACCAAGAAGGCACTCACTTTTTTCGAAAGAATAGACTTTCGTCATAAATATGGATTCCTGATGAAATTTCTGCCCACCTAATATGGGCTACATTTCTCAGTCCAATTCTTCTTCGATGTACGGTTTGAGAGTCGACTTAATCTATTTGTTTGCCGACCTGTTGGTTTGTACTCTTTTTTTTTTTTTCTTTTTTGTAAAAATCCAAATTAAAACAGGTATCGACCTGAAGCTTGGCATCGATTACGCGGTGATAAAAGCAGCTTCTGACTTTTGTAAATGTGTCTCTTGATATCGTGTTTAATTTAATATCAACCTCTTTGCCTATAAGAGTAAGAATTCATTTTTCCTGAGAGAGTTTTGTTTTTTTAGTTCTCACAAAAACTATGAAATCTATCTATCTCATAAAAACTATGAAATCTGTCATTCCTTGGCAAAAATTAAATTTGAAAATGATCGTAATTCGTTAACACTTATAACAGCGAGAAAAGCTATCTTGACATAAATATCTACTGGCATCATTTAAAGTGTCAGTTCAAGGAATGATCCGATTTGCTTCCAAAAAACTTCCAACATACCGTCTGTAAAGGTAAACTTGAACAACCACCAGCCATCTAGAAGGTCATTGAAAGAGCGGAAACATTTGTGCAAGACAAATATATATGTTTGAGTTTACGGACGTGACAAGTAATATTTTCTTTTCGTGTCTTTACAACTATTATGAGTATATTTTAGAACAAAAGCTTTTTGACTTTTTAGCGACATTTTTGTCAATTGACGGTGTTATAGATCTCCTTAGTATGCGAGAATTTTTTTCATTTTTTAAATAAATTATATTACACCATCTCTGATGCAGGTCTTTTTCAACATTTTTCGTGATTTTACTTGGAAAAAAAGCATTTAAACTAAATATCTTATTTCAACTAGTTTTTTTAACTGTTAAAGTCGTAAAACATTTAAAATTTCGATAGAAGCGGACATCACTTTTAGATACACTGAGAGATATATTGGTCACAAATCCGGAACAATTCGGAAGTTAGTTAGTAACTGTCAACAATTTACAAAAAAAAAACTTCAAAGATATTTTTTAGCGTACTTTTCAAAATTATCGAGTTTCCGATGCTATAAGCATAAGAATGAAATAAAATAAAAATCGGATTTGTAATAAAAGCTCCGCTCTTTTGATTGAGAAAAGGAAATAAATTCTAATTTTTTACAACTCATTGCAGTGCAGTTCACTGACAGGCTAGCGTCATGTTTGTCACTCATTTCTATTCCATTAGTTTATTTCCATTCTCGATATCTTAAATTCAATTTTAACTGCTTTAGCTTTGGAATCGACTTTATTGTAGTTAGAATTCATTGTAATGCTTCTACAACGGAAAATACAAATTTTCTTCCTACAATCGCTTTATCAACGTAATTTTATCATTTATTGTCTCTTCTTTTATATGAACACATATTCGCCTAACGAAAGTGAAGAGTATGCTTTGCCCGTACGCATATATATGTATATATATATGTACATACATATCTATAAATATATATATGTATATGGGTACGTGTGTGCGGATGTTTATGTGTTTTTGAAAAGATTAATAAAAGGATTACTAAGTGGAAAATGCCAGATGTGTAAAATTTGCCAGCATACCATCATCATACCACTACCATCATTATTACAACGGCATTTAACAACAACTGCCATAAAGTATTTTATAGTTTTATTTCAAGTGTTTTGCATACCAAAATTATAATGATGGAGCATATATATATACAAGCTCGCAAAACAGGCAATCAGATGGTCGGAGATTTGCTTTCGCATATGTGTCGCATAATCGCACACGTATGTGCTTACACAGACACATTAACAGCAAATACAGCTTGTATTGTTATCCAGTACGTAAGCAATTTCTCTCTTTGTCAAACGGTATGTGCAGGAGAGTGTACTTCCTTTTACGATAATCTCTATATCTGTCTGTCTCTCTGTCTGTCTGTCTGTTGCCTTTGAATTCGCATTTTTTTTTCTTTTATTTTTATTTTTATTTTTATTTTTATTTTTTTATTATGGAAATAGCTTATTCTAATTGTATGTACTGGCTTTATTGTTCAAGTACTCGCTTTGCACTTGATTGCATAACATTTATGCTATCATAGGAACGCGTTCAGTATCATCTCTTTGTGTCTTTTTACATTTTCTTTTGACGTGTCTGTTGTTGTTTTATATTTCACGATGCTGAAATATTTATATATTATGAAGTTTTTGATAACTGTAACGGGATTTTTGTATTGTTTGTGTGTTGTCCCGTCGTTTTCTGGCTCTCATCTTCTTTCTTTACATACGGGATTTATTGCATATAAATCATATGCGAAAATATAAATGTTTTTGAGTTGATCTATATTCATACAAACGCACATACACATAACGTATAAACATACTTAAATGTATATATAAATGTATATATATACATGTATATTTATATTGTATATGCGTGTTACAGCGCGTAGTAAACAGAAGTGAGTTAAAATGTCAAGATAAGATTTGCATACCAAGTATTTTTCAATAATGCTAATTTTTTGTTGAGAGAAATGCAGTCTGTGAAGAGTTGACTTACAAATAACATTAAATATATTCATTTATTCATACATTTCTTTTACAAAATAAAATGCAAATGGAATTTATACGAAATTTGTAAAGAGAAATAAAATTACAAAAAAATAAAATTTATTTAATTTTTTTTATTTTAATGCATTTATGTCGCAGGTACTGAATTTCCGTATAACGAGTTTGGATAAACTCATTAAAATCTCAGGAAAAATTTTAAGATTTATTTTAAATTATTAAATGCTTTTCGCAGAAGAAATACGAAAAGAAAAAAAGGTAGAAAAACGTCTATATTTTCTTGGGTATAAAACAAAAAAGAATGATTTCCTTTTTTTTGTCTTATAAAAAATCTTTGGTAAGTGTGGCAATGGATTTTCTATGCGTTTGGGCGAAAAAAAATGTCCAATTAAGCTGCTTATATCAAGTTGACTTTTTTTTTTAAATTATCATTTAAATATCAACTTTAAGTATAGAAAAAGTGTAATTTAATTATACTTGCAGATTTTCCCGAATTAAAAAGATATTTAATTTTAATTCTTAAATCCGGCTACGCTCTCGTATTCGTTTTCAGTTTGGAAAGCATCAAAATACGTTGTTGGTTGAACACTTTTCGTTGCTTGCTTTTTGTTCAAAAAGTGTTTTCGCAATTTTGATTAAATAGAGGCACCTGAAAGCGATAAAGAACGATGTCTTATAGCATGACATACGAGGTCATTTCGTACCGAAATTATAATAAAGGGTATTCGTAGCTATTTTGCATTGCGCATATGTACTAAATTATGTGCTTACAATAATATTCAATGGAATCGGTGGATCAATTATACGTAGTTTAATTATATTTAGAAGAAAAGGTTCTCTTGTTCTCTTTTCTTCTCCTTTTTTCTTCCTTTCCTTTTTTCTTCTTCTTTTTCTTTGCAGCTGTTTCATGAAATGCTAAAAATGCGCTTTCTTTTCCATATAGAGGTTTGCCTTTGATGGAAATTCTTATATAAGATGGGCTCCAAAAAATTGATGTAAGGGTGTATAGTTGCCACAGTTAAATTTTATGTCAAATTACTATGATAGGGTCATTTTCATCGTAAAGTACTAAAAATTAGATCTTTTCGCCCTGTACAGATACTGTACGACTATAATGTACTTGTGTATTAATAATATACAACATGTTATGTCACCGGAGTTTTTTACCACTAGATAGTGTTGATGCCTATATATCTGGCTGCACTTAGCTGATTACCTCAAACGAACACGTGCTTAAAAGATGACATTTCAGCTTACATTTTTTTGGAAAAATAGTTTTATAATTTTTTGCTCGTGTGAAAAATTATATTGATTTGAAAATGAGCGAAAAGTTTTTAAAGTGTACGGTGGGAATGCTGTGAATGAATCAAGGACCTAGGAGTGATTTGATCGATTCTGTTCCGGAAATTTTCATGCCACAGATACATTTCGCACTTCGCTCCGGTCGGCCGGTCACTGAAAAAATTGATGAAATTTAGCTACTGATGTCAACTGGTTGTTAGAAAATAGTGGAGGGAATAAACATCAACCATATAGCAGTTTGGAATAATTTCCAAAGACCAGGCTACAAAAAGAAGTTCAAAAATGTAGCAGAAAACCAATAATTATCTAGACAAATTTTGGCATAATAAAATAAAAAATAAATAAATAAAAACACGCTAAAGCTGGCTTTGGCACGAACGGCGTTATGGCGGTATAACTTAAAATCCCGTTACTCTGTGATTTGGACACAGTGAAGCCGCGCTTATGTTCCCATATGTTTGAATATATAAAGGACAATGTGAACGAACACAATGAAGCCATACATTTTGTTTGTATTTTTTTTGTCAAGAGGTTTTTTTAGTTTGCAAATTTGTTTCATTTGACAATTTGTTCAAAACATCTATGGATGGCGATCCTAGATACGGTCTGAAGTTCGTTAAAATATCTCAAAAATTGCGACAAAAGCAATATGGATAGACATTAGGCAGAAATATGAGGGTATAAGGGAAAATCGATTCAGAAAAGAATTACTGAAACAATTGAATTGACTGAATTGGCTTAACTCGTTGTGGGTGTTACAATCAAATATTACTCATTGTAAGGTTTTCCAAGTTTTTGTGTTTATTGAAGACCACATTTAAGATGCATTTATCTTTCCCTCTGTGGGAAAACTTTGCCTGTAACATAAAACCTAAATTCTCGCATTAAGTGACATATACACATTAATTGATAAAACCATAAGTTCTGTGTCATGATTAACAGAATACTATAAATTATAAATCAATCCCATGGTATTTATTGTTTAATCCTTAAATTTTCATTATATTACGTTTGCTCCCTTAGGTGTATAAGTTGAAGTGTGCATATTATGCTTTGGATATCTACAGCTATAAACATATATATATATATATATATATATATATACGTTCCCCATAATGGCGATTTTTGCTTATTCCTAATATTAGAAAATGAAATTAGGAAGGAAAAGGAACATTAATTTATATGATACGTGTTTCAGATTATATAACTTAATCTTCCCTTCTTGTTTTCGCGTTGTGTTTATATTTAAATTTGAATTTTTTCTTAATAACAAAGATATTTTTGTTTAACGACGTTTTTATTTATTGTTTATATTTATATTTATAATTATTTATTATTTTTAGTTCTCAATTGTAATTTAGTTTTTTTTTTATAAATATTGGAAAAAGTCTTCATTGGTCACAAGGGTTTCATATAGCGCTCTTGTATACGTAATCAACTTATTAAACTTTAAGGGAAAACCCTTTTCTTTCTATAAAACACATACACACACACACACACACACATAAGCAATTTACAATTTTGCACGCAAACAAATAAAAATTGAAATTTCTAGAAAATAAATCCAGAAATAAAACTTCATATTATTAGACCTTAGTCAAGACTTAAGGAAATCC
Organism: Glossina brevipalpis; assembly: GCA_000671755.1. Taxonomy (NCBI): domain Eukaryota; kingdom Metazoa; phylum Arthropoda; class Insecta; order Diptera; family Glossinidae; genus Glossina; species Glossina brevipalpis. The sequence continues at coordinate 94,404 of KK351124.1, read as the reverse complement.
TATATGTACAAGTAAACATACAAGTATTTATGTAAATAAGTTTTGCAATTTAAATAAATCATATTAGAAAACAGAAAACACACAAAAATTTTTCAACTGACCATGTAATTGTTTTTAGTTTTTAGTTAACATTCATTTTGCCTGTAATAGGAGGAAATAGAAATGTATATATGAGAAGAGAGAAGGGTATGCTTAAAATGTTACAAAACTAACACTTATATGGTTGTTGTTACATGCGGTAGTTTTATGTATTTTTGTTTTTCTTTTACCATGAGAAATCCTCCAAAGTAAGTTTTGAAAACCGACCAAACATTGCTAACATGCTTATAATGTATTTTATGATTTCCTTTTGTATTACAATTGCTGAGAATAATACAATCGTAACAAAACAACCAGATAATAACCTTACGAAATGTTAATTGCAAAGAAGTTTTCGTTTGCTATACATTCCACAGACACACGCATATAAATGTTTGAATATCGTGTTGGGTCTGTTTTAAAAGAAAATTCCATAATAATTGTTTAAGTTAGACTCTCTATCGTATTCGTGATATCTTACCTAATAACGGAGAACTCATTAAATAAGAAATAAAAAAAACAAAAAAAGGTGCAAATTACACATTATTGCCAATCTATTTTATTGGGTTGTTGGATATGTTTCAATGGATCTTAATAAAAGGTATTGTTTCGTTTCATCTTGCAGATATTAGATATGCTTGAAACGGAAAAGTTCTCCCCATTGCAGGAGGGAGCTGTTTTGCCCAACATTTTAAGATGGAAATTAAAAAATACCTTTTTATCCTTTGCTGTAATTGTATCTTTTTTACGATTTTTCGTCATTTTGCGAACAGTAATCCAAAAAAAATCTATACTTCAGTACTTTGCTTTAATTATGAAGGGCCATTCATTTCGCAATCCCAATTTGGCAGCCATCTTTCAGTAACATATTTAAAACAAAACTGTAATCTAGGAGGTTACGTGTTCAGTGCAATGTTTGCCATTTTACAATATAATTCGTTTAATAGTCATTGAACGCGTTAAAGTAGTAAAATCTTGCTATAAAAATGCTGATTCTGTAGCAGGTATGTTTCAAGCCGATTGTGATCGACATAATCATCCATCTGAGCGCACTATACACAAACTGGGAAAGAGTTTGAAGAAACAAGAACTTTAATAGATTTGTTGAGGTCATTGAAACATACGCTCGACTGAAAATAATGGTGCTGTTAGCAAAAGTGTTGAAAATCCAAATTAGACGGCGCGCACAGCATTTGAGCCTATATTGCGACGTATTATGGCATATTTTACATTGGGATTTGCATCACCATCTTTACAAAGCTGAGCTAACACATGAATTGAAGCTGGCTTATCATCAAATGTGTAGGACATACGCTAATTTAGTGCTCGAAGTTTGAAGCTAATGTTTCGCTTGGCGTATATGTCAACAAACAAAATTGTCGTATCTGGTTCAGCGAAAACCCACACGGAACTGTGGAAAACTGTTGCATTCTCAAAAAGTTATTGTAGGGTGTCGAATTTGGTTTCTAGGGGTAATAGTCTCGTACTTTTTTGGAAATAACGAAAGCGCGACACAAACTGTTAATCTGATCGTTACAACCACAGGATTACCAACTTTTCTCGGGATGAAATTAAAGAGATGTGGTTTCGACAACGGACGTATAATTTCGAGTTTTGCTGATGTGAATTGGCCATCAAAACTAAGCGATTTCTCTCTAGTGTTCTTTCCTTAAAACTTTTGACGCTTTGAAAATGAACATCGAAGAATTTATGGTTGAACTGTTGCCTTGTACGTGCAAACAAATCATCGAAAATTATTTAAAAATTATCCAGTCCTATAAGATATGCCATAGAGGACATTTGGATGATGTAGTATTTGAAAAATAATGTTAAAGTCTAGGCAATAACTTGAAGAAAAATTTTAAATCAGAAAAGTGTTTTATTTACATTTCCGTCCGGAAATGGAAAATCTTTTATTACCCTTTGATAGTGTTTTAGCAGGCATCTCGATACCGTTTTTTTCCTGATGTGAGAGTTACGTTAACTATATATGTTATTATTTGAAAAAAATATAAAATAAATGAAAAAATAAAATAATACTGAGGAGATTTTTGGATATCCTTTTGGCAATTTTTTTTAGTCCTATCACGTTTTCCTTCGAATTTTCGTATAGTTTGCTGTATTTCTAAGAGATATTTGGCATAAACCGTTAATTGCGATTGCAAACGTATCAGGAAGTTACATTCATTCTAAGGAGATTTTTTGAATATTTTGATCTCGAATCACTGCAGCAGGATTATAAACGTGTTGATCTCGATGGACTAGCTAGCCATAGAACATTTTTGTAGCAGGAATTATATAAATATTGACTTCAGTTATTATGTGCGTAACTAAGTTTCCGGGCTTTATGTGCAAGTCGGGCTAAAGGCATCTGTCATCGTCACACATGTCTGGAGTTGTGTTTTTTTATCATTTGGACAATCATCGGTCGTAGTTCTAACATATATCGCAACGCAAAAATCTTTTTTTTATTTTTTTTCACCGCTATCCATGTTTTCTCGGAAATCCAACAAATCTTTAAAAGTTTGATTTTTATTTTCGCGTCAATTTGATCACAGATTTTGCAAAACTTTTGTAAATGTCGCAGAACTTTATGAAAAATACTATTTGCTCGAAATAAACTTTTTATATTTAAATATTTTCTTAATATCTAAAATATACGCCATTTTCACTGTAAAGGACTTGATGACTCTTGTGCATACTCATCCTAACTTTTATGTCAATACAGAGGAGTAAGTTTATTTCGTTTGTGTGAAGAAGGCTAAAAATTTTCCGACTGTCAGGATAATTACCAGCGCAAATAGGATGGCATAATTTATCTATAAATATATTATAAAAATAGTTTTCTATATAAACAAACTATAAATTATAAATTTAGTGCGTATCGAATTTTCGGTTCTTAAAAGCTGATTGTCGCGTTTTTTAATTACTTAAATTAGCTTTAATTACTTTCAATTACTTCGGTAACTGTCGTCAATTTGGAAAAAGATTGTATGAATTTTCTATCGTTCGAAAGAAAAAAAAACTCATTTTCAAAAACTTTAAAAAGACTGCAAGATGCTCTTTGAAACGTTGGAAGCATTTCTATCATATTTGAAATTTTCTGTTCACAATTTATTGGGCAAATATATCTATGTATGACTTTCACCTTATGGTTGTTTAAACTCTAGTCGATTTCTACAATGTTTTTTAACGATTCTGATTTCATGACATATTCTGAATATTTAGATTGATTGGTAGCTCCACAGCACTGATTATCAACATGATTATGGTCGGCAAAGTGCTTGCGACCGATACTATAAAGAGTTAAGGTCTCCTAACATGTTCAAGCAAAATTATATGAATATTAATATATCCATAAATATTACATCTCATGTTCTTGCATGAAATTGAAACTTTGTGCTAAAAGAGTAACTTCTGTTTCTGCAAATGGAACACAATTGCCCGTGACGCCTCACAAGTTTTGTGTTGGTTTCTTAAATTTTGTCGGTGTATTATCGAATTTTAACTACCTTAACTCGAGAAGCTGAAATTATTCACTAACCATGTGAAAAATGTTCGCATTCGTCTTTTTTTCTTGCAACCTAATGGCAGTCCTATGAAGGTAAGGAATTACAAAAAAAAAATGAAAAGAAATTTGCTAATTAAAAATGCGAATAAATTAAAGTACAAAAAAAGCTTAATTTAAAGATTAATTTCATTCCAAACCAAGAAGATAATATCTGTTATTTTTGGAAATTTGTTTTAGGTTTTTAAGTAATTTTTAAATTTTAAATAAAAATATTATTTTTTGAAATAACTTTACAGCATGAAGAACAAAGCTTCGCATATGGCGTTGCTTGTTCTTTCTTTTTTTCCTATAAATGTCCTTCTGCATTGCGTTAAAGTCTTTAATAGCGTATGTATACGATAATGACGTGAAAAACAAGCAAACACAATATTACGCACATGAAATAATAATAATATCTCCACGGGCTGTACAGCACATTTTTTCGAAGCTACACGAAGTAACGATAACAATACTTAACGGCCGGCATATGTTGGAAAAATATTGTTTAACTAACGTTAGCAATTGTCAAAACACAAACTCGCATACAAATATACTAATAAAACTCCGAATATAAATAGCTTTCATAGGCAAAACCATTTGTTTATCAACTTACATACAAACATTAATGTATACCACATACTTGTGCATGTGAATACAACCTAGCAAAATGTCAACTGTCACTGAAATAAACAAGCAGACTGATAGACAAACGGTCAGGTTGACAGAACGAGAAGGAGCGAGATACATACCGACAAGGAGAAAGAAAAGAAGAGAGAAAATGAGTACTCGTCAATGTCAACTAAGAGTTGTACGTATAAAACAAATAGATAAATAAAAAATTATTATGTTTTAGAATTCGTTCTTAAATATTGTATTTAGAACTTCAAAAATTCAGACACCGTTTTTCAGTGCAGATATACAATGAACCTGCAATCAACCGCTACCGCCATACCAGAGTGCAATGGTAGCTTTGTACGAAAAAAAATTTAAATATTTGCACAGGAAAAAAATGAGAAAAAAATAACATAACTGTTATTATAAATTCATAAAAAACTAAAAAAAACCTTCACGTTTGTGATTGATTTTATTAAAAAAAACACTTGTTGCTGTACAGAAAATGTTGCTAACATTTCCATGCTGAACATTATTAATTTCAACTAAAACATAAGAGTAAAGTATCATAAGAGAGACAACGAAAGAGAGCTTGAGAAAAACTAAATTATTTTGATGCGTCGTGGTGAATTTATCAAATATGTATAATCACTTTTAGAAGAGTTGGAAAAAGAGACGAAGCAGTCGACAATAAAAGAGCATCTATATTAACACTTAGAACTTATTTTTTCTATTATCCTATTCCTAACTATTTATTTGTTTAGTGTAGAATTTTGAATAACCGTCTAAGATAAATTTAGTTTATTTTTATTGTATTTTTATTAAGCGTGAGGTGTTTTTTGGCCAAGAGTTTTTTGGTTTTTGAATGAAGCTTAGAAATATCGCGCAAAGCATAAGTGGATAGATGAGTAAACTGACCGATAGACGGACAATCGGGAGAGTAAGTTTTGGATTCATCGAAAAGCCCGTCTTGGACACTTACGAAAAGATTAAAAGGGCAGATAAATCTTGCAAGGATTTTCTGTAGTTATAAACATTTACTTCAAATTTGTTTTATATAAAGTAAATGCATATTAAAATACGGCTTCCGATGAGAATCGCAACATATTATTTGTCTCTTGTGGCAACTGAACGAAATATCAAAACTATTTCCGATTTCGATTCATATAATTTGCCACCACCTACTTTTTTTTGAAATATCCAGAAAATTATTCTAAAGAATTTTCGAAATAAAATAGAACATTAATTTTCATGGTTTTAGAAGTCGAGAAAAATTGGAGAAATTTTCAAAAAATTATCAAAAACCCGAACCGAAAACAATTGATTACATGCAAATAAAAGTTAAAGTTTGAAAGGAAATTAATTATGTAACGAAAATATAGGCGTGGCATAATCGAAAGAGTAGAAACTGCTGCAAAAGCGTTTGCAACATTTTGTTTAATACATTTTTTTCTTTATTTTGGTGTTTTTTTTAGAATACTAAAAATGACGCGTTGTTTCCGGGTAAAATAGATCTATGTTATCCAAATTCTCTACAATTTATTTTTATCTCAAATTACTGTTGGTATCAATTTACACTAAACAATATTAAAAATTACATTATTTCTCATATAAGGACGTGTCTTTTACTAAGATCCTTATACAGATTTGGGGCTAAAAAAATAAATCTATGTCGTCCAATTTATTGTAACTAATTTTTAAGCCACATAATTATAATAAAGAATGTCACTTTTAGAAGAAACACCTAAAATGGAGCTACAAATAGTTCCATTCTCGATTCAAATTTATCACATTATTTTATATGTCAAATTATTGATATATATTAATGAATGTTTTCACACGAAGACTTTTCTCAAAGGGGGTTTTTACAAAATTGAAGTGGTCGTAGAAATGTTCTGTCAGTTTTCAATAGAATGGGCTGTTTTCAATAGTTTGGTCTAAATTTCTTCAAGATATCTCAAAAAGTGCGAACTGCAGATTGAGCACAAAAATTACATAGACAGCCAGATAGATAGACGGAAGGGCAAATAAATTTAAATCGATCCAGAAAATAAATCTGAGAGTCGATTGATATAACAACAAACAGGTCTATTATCTTACGTTTTTCTGGGTGTTACATATATGGGCACAAATTGATAGACAGACAGACAGACAGACAGACAGATGGAAAGGCAAGCAAGTTTAAATCGACCAAGAAAAAGAATCTGAGAGTCGATTGATATAATAATAAATAGGCCTATTATCTTACGTTCTTCTGAGTGTTACATATATGGGCACAAATTGAATATACTCTGTACGACAAGTAACGTGTAAGTAAATACATACCTTAAAGCAAAAATAGCGTAAGGCATAGCTAGCAGGAATCATGACATGTTAACAAACTGATATAATGAATTGAAAACTATTGTGTAATATTTGATGTACGATATTTATTTGGTTGTCTAAATAACAGCTACAATATTAATTTATGGACATGTAAAATGTAGATAGTAAAATATTAAATGCATTTATGTAGTAGTATAATAAATATATTATAAAATTTCCTATTGAAAATTGAGATATGTTAATAGCATGGGGAGTGGTATAAAAAAACATTTTTTTTTTCTTCTATTTTTTTATATATCAAAGAAATTTCTTTTAATTACTCTAATGAATCTACAGATAAGCACTGTGCACTGAGAAGCCTTTAGTAAATAATATAACATACAATACGAGAAAATAATTCGTAACTTCATGCTTATAGGGTAGGAGAGTATTATCACTTAAATCAGTATCAGACAAGTAGATTTGCCTTGTGGCAAATCTTGGATATTCATTATGAATACAACAACTTATTTAGTAACCACATTATGGGGCATGAACAGATTGTTTATTGAATTGAGAAACACAAAGATATATAAGAGAAGCATTCTGTTTGAGAACATTTTTAATTATCGTTCAATCGGCTTACAGTACTACATCAGACTACAGACAAAAGAATTATAAAAATTTGTTCATATCTACAAAGACTCTACTTCAGCGACTAAGCAGCAATTCTTTACTTTAATTTTAAAAACTAAGAAGAAGATGTAAACAAACACTAATTATTCCAAAAAAATTCCTTTTCTTAATTAAAATCTTTTAAACTTTATGCTTTATATCATTAAGATAATTTTAGCTAATAAATTAATAAAGAGAAAAAAAAACATCGTTTTATTCACTTTTAATACCGCCCAAGGGAATTCTAATGGCCAAACTAAGAGACAGTTTGTTTATATTTTTTTATAAAATTAAACACTTGCTTAAGTTTTATGCATTTAATAAAAGCTTGAAATAAATCGAAACAAATTAAAGAATATTTAAAGAAAAAAACAAAAATCATTACCATCTAACACATGTATGCGGATTTAAGTTATTATTGGCTTTTAGAAAACGGACAATCAATGTCAAAAATCTTTTTCATATAATTGAAGATAGATATCGACAGGTAAGTATATATATCCATATGTATATGCACACAATTCAAAACGCATAGGATGATAGGGGTTCAAAACGAAACTTTATATATATATCAACCGTTTTAAATAAAGCCCGAACTAAACTAATACATTTGTACGAAGCTAAGTTAGTTAACTTTATGTATGAATGCGTGTACTTGTCAGAATGTTATCTACACAATATGCGCACAGAAATGCATAAGTGCACTACAGTTTGAACTTTTGAGCGTATCCCAGCTGTCAAAGCTCAAGCAAGTCATCGACACCAAATACCCAAATGACAAAAAGCAACAATAACAATTTGTATGTGTCGATTTGTTTGGATATGTATTCATAGGTATACGTATAACTATATGTGTTCTTTTGTTTGTGTCTGTTTTAAATTTAGTATATCAACCTTGGATGAAATTTGTTCTACCCTTACATGCATTCAAACCAACAAACCCACATTGATAGTTACTTAGCTATGTATTTTTTTTGTCGATTTGCTTGAATAGGAGACTTCATTGCGTTGACGTTTAAAATTGTTTGTGGTGTCGTTGTTTATTGGTAGAAAACCAAAACTTATTATATACATATAGTATATATATATATATATATATATATATAGATGTGTGTGCGTGTGTGTGTGTGTTTATAAAAAAAAACAAACGTTATGTAAGCAGAAACACAATTTATTGAAACGTTCATAGATGCTTTCATATTGTTGTTCATCGTACCTTTAAAAAAATAAAGAAACATATAAATAAAAATAGAAAGTGATATAAATTTTCCACGAGCGGAGGTAAAGAGCATCTTCAAGAGAAATGCTGAACAATACTTTTGGTTGAGAAAACGAAGAATTTTTTTGAAATTTCATCTTGTGTTAACCTTATAATAGAAACGTAATAATATATAAAGCATTTATATAAGACGATATGAAGAGATTGATACTTTGAGATGAGATTAAATTTTTAAATCTAATGACTTGCAGATAAATGGCTTTAACACAAAACAATGTGCCAAACCCATAGCAATAGCCTGCACTTATATTACCAAAATAAAAATAAAAGAAAGATTTAGTGATTTTTTTTATTCAACGGTATTGCTTGTATTTCAACGATGTAATGGATATTTGACAATTTGTAACCTCTAGATCTTTGTTGCTCGTGGATTGTCTTTTGCAATTGAATCACGCGTAATGACCTTACATCACTACTTTAAATAAAAGCCATAGCATTTGTGGCTAAATTTAAAAAAATATAAAAATATTCACTTTGGGGAATTAAGTTAAATAATAGAAATAATATTTTGTTATTTATAAGAGTCCAAGAGTTGATAAATTGGAAATTTTATACTGATCTTTCAAGTAGTATGATGGTGGCCATTGTTTTGAACGCATCGCTCATCTAATTGGCTTTAATTGGTCTTGATTTTAGTAGTTATTTGGTTTATGGTTAACACCTGTTACCAACTGTAAACGACAATTTTTTGTTTATTATGGGTATAGTTGCGACCGATTCATGATGTCTGTTGTCCTAAATTTCTGTTTCAAATTTTGCCATCGTGAGTGCATGCTGTAATAAGTAACACACATATATATAAAATGAGAATAGTAAACTGGCAAGCTTGACGAAGCTGCTGGTTCTGGTTGTTACAAATGAAAAAGAAGTATACGCATTCCTTTATCTGTCCTTACGCGTCTCCATTTGCGATAGTGTGCGAAAGGTGCGTACTATTTTCCGAAGAATTAACGTCACCTTTTGAATTTTCCCTGTTTTTTTCATTGGTTTAAACAGTTCTCAAACTGTCTAAGTATGATATATTATAAAAAAATCCCTCCTTCAATTTTCGTCCTTTTAATTGGTTCTGGAAATTTTAATGGCAACTTGGAAAATAGAATTATCTTATGAGTATCGATGGATCCTTCCTGTAAATTAAAATTCGTTTTCTCTGAGCTACTTTCTCAAAAGAAAATAAATTACATTATGATGTATTTTTTTTTCAAAGGAGAGATGAATTTTTTATAGTAGATGACGAATTCGGTTATAGAATTAAATATTTCCTTTTTAATTTCTCTGCTAGTTCGCTTCATATAAAGTGAAATTCTGTCTGTAACACAAACGCATAAAACAAGCATTTTCGAGAAAAAAAGGTTCTCGAAAGGGAACAAAATGAGTAAAAATATTTGAACTTAGCATCGCATTGTTTTGGTCCTCGGATTACAGATAATTTGAGAAAAACAAAAAATTCAGTGTAATGAAAAAATCTAACTTGTAACACACATCAAAGCATTAAACCAGTCTTTATCGAAACACTATATTTTTCAAAACTACCCAGAAAAAAACTTTTTTCTCGAATTTTTCATAACATCTTTAAGATATTCTGTAGAGAAATTTAGTTGAAATTTTCTATAAACGCATTTAAACAATTTTTCTAGCAGCAGAAGGTTGCATTTTTTTATCGAAACTTTTTCTAGTCAATCACAAATAAAAATCAAATTTCATTTCTTTAGTTAAGACGTGTATATTAGCGTGAATGGCTTTCTCAATATTATTAAATGTGACGGCAGACATATAATGCGGTTTTGGTAATTTTTTTACATCATAAATTTATAAATTATAAATAAAATAATAAATAAGACCATAAATGAATAATTTTATATTGAGAAAGCATTAAGGGAATATTTATAAATTGAGGTTATACTTGTTAAACTCCAATTCTTCGACTGTATTAGGCGACTCGCAAAATTCAAGTTGTTTTAAATTCTCTCGAATTTACTGTAATAATATTTGTTCATCTACAGTACTTTTAGATTTATATTCTATTTGAAACGCAAAGAAAATTCAATTATTAAACAATTTAGAGCGAGGAAAAAATAATAGAAAATTGGAAATTTTATATTATTAATATACAGAAACACTGACGAAAAAATGGAAACCAGTTAGTAAGAGGCATAGAGGAAACCAAAGACTTAGAGAAAGAGGCAGAGAGAGAGAGAGAGAGAGAGAGAGAGAGAGAGATAGTGAAAGAAGGATACAAAAGAAGGCAGATAAAATGATTATCCACCATTTACTACTGTTGAGAGTTATACTGAACTGACTAGTCGCACACACAACTAAACAATTTTATTTGTGTAGAAGATTGATATATGAAGAGTATCATGTGGATAAATCAAATTATTTAAAAATAAATCAAATAATTTGAAAAAAAACAATAGAATATATGTGCTCTAAATGCAGTTATATATCACATCTAAAAAGGACCGATTTTTAAAAACGTAAATAAAAAAAAAATTAAATTAAATAAAAATAAAAATTGTTTATATTATTAGAGAAAGTTTTCATGTTTATATGCATTTTTTCTCCGTTTTTTTCTTTCTTCTACATGCTTATACTATATGTTATTTATGTGAAAGTATGTAAATTTTATTTACATGTTTCCTCTTTCGTACATGCAGCAATAATAATAATAACAATTTGCAGCATAACAAAATCATCTTTAGGAAAAACTGAGCTTTTAAATAATGTAAACATTTAAAAGGTCAATAAACTAGATATATTTTTGTATTTACTTTATTTTACTTTATTTTACTTTAATCCTGGCTTATTTATAAACAAATTTTCAATGAGTTACTATTTCGATAAGGACCATTCGAATCTCTTATTAATTCATATTGATCGATTTAAATCGATTGTTTGATTTTGTTTCAGTTTCTAAAGAAAATTGAGAGATGAAAATGTAAAGTTAAAGCAATTACACATTTAGTTAACACCTACCGATCTGAAAGGAAAATAGAATTAATCTCTCAATCAGTCTAAATCAATATTTAAAAAACTCAAAAAATTTGGTAACTTTTTAACCAGGAAACAAAAACTTCAAAATATAGGACACTTTTGCAGATATCCTTAATTTTCTTTCATTTTTTATTATTATTTTATATAAATTATTTTGACATTTCAAAATATTAAAGCGTTTCGTTTAATTCTTAGATAACATATACTTCCACACTCTTGCGGAAATTGCATTTCCTTCGCCTCTTTAAGAATTTGCAGTAACTCTTTCAATTATTATTTTCAAAAATTTCCACCTATACCCTCTTTCTCTTTTAACAGAAGAAATTATATAATTTTGTAATAATAAGCTACTAAGTAAGTTTATTTTATCTTATTATTAAAGTGCAGCATTGGAAATGACAAGTAGTAGTATCGATTTCAACTGAAGCTGAACGCCAAACATTTGTGTTCCTTGTACGATAATTTCACAATTGTATAAAATTCCATTATAGTGACAAGTATTATTATAATTTTGTATACAAATTTAAAAATCATTTTTTAATATCTTTATGATTAATTTTGAGTCTTTATACAGACAAAAATGAACATTTAACCTTTTAAACGGTATTACACGGATGCGGATAACACGTGAAATAATGTTAATTGTTATCGTTATTTGAGCAAACAATAGTTTTTCGTATTTTTTTTAAAATTTTTTCTTTCCTGTTTGTTAAATATGTGTGTATCAGATTAAAAATGAGTTTGCGAGTATATTAGTTTTGCTGCAGTGCTTGTAAAACTAGTAATCGGTCATGAAAGGCCCAACAGAATATTTCATTTATTCGTAGAGTTTGCTTTGAGACAAACTTCATAAGTTTGAAAATGACGTAACAGCATCTTTTCATTACAAAATTAATGGTATCTTGATCGGATCGTATCAGAGGATTAAATAAACATCATATACCCGCCTATAATGCAAGCAAGAAACCAAAAAAAAAAGGAAACAAGTTTGGGCTAATTTTATCCTAAAACTCTCTGTCTATCATAAGATAAAATATTTTTAAAATCGTAATGATGGACAAAGAAGGTTAAAAGAACATTTTGAATATAAGTTAAGCTCTTCTACAAATCAAGCTTAAAACAAGTGCAATTAAGAAAATTTGGGAAAATGTACTAATCTGATATTTCGTGAACATATCATTAGATTCTGCATAAATATTTTTAAAACTAAATCTTTTTTATTTACGTGCATGTCTTTGATGAGGTGAGTAACTAAAATTCGTCCTAAAGCAACTATATCTTATTTAAGTACAGATTGTTACTTTTAATCCTCTTAACATTTTAAAGATACATAAAAAGTCGTGACATGTTTTTTGCAAAATTGTTTATTGAGGTGATAGCAACTGATTGGATATATAAATATAAAATAACAATCAATTAAGCTTTTAATAATGTTTGCACTGTAAGGATTAATTTTTCGTAACATTGTTCCCTTTTTTTTAAAGTGAAATATCAACAACATATGTGACCGCCCCTGCTGGTCGATCGATAGTTAAAGTGGCTTCTCCACGTTTTTATCGCTGCAAATAGACCAGCTGACAGGAGATAATGGCAGTGAGGAAAGAAAAAATTGTATATAATTTTTCTCTTCTCTTGTGTATTCCGGTTACTCTTTTGTGGATATAAGTTTAGAATGAACACAAATCGCTAATAAACTGAATTGTTAAGAAAGAAAAAAAGAATAAAGTAATATATTATGGACTGAAATCCTTTGCTTTTTTTTGACAATAATAACTTTCTTAACATCTTCGCCGGGTACTGAATCGTTTGAATTGAGGAGTTTTGGGATGATTTTTGCTTTTAAATCATAGACTCTATTTTCTAAAGTTCAAAGACCGATTTTATCAATGATGATGTTGTTGTCGGCTGTCATCCGGAAATGATATGTTCTGGCTCTGATGAAAGAGTTTGATGATGAACGAATATTTAGATAAGATTTACCGTTGTCGCCATACACAATCAACTCATATATATGAAGTTGAATAAATAAATGCGAGCTTCTTTTCGAAAACAATAGCAAACTTGTCGAGAATTCAATGAATACGACCTTGTGTGCCTAATTCATCATGTAGAAAATGTTACTATCGTCCATATATGCTTTAGGCTTTGGTTATGTTTTATACCCGCCGTGAAATATATTGCTATTACATGAAGGAAACTCGTTGATCGGATTTTGACAAGTCTATCATCAGCCAACACTTTCACTTACACACAATATCATTTCTTCATCATTTCTTCATGATTGACGATTATCATATATTTTTTTAAGATATCAAATAATTGATAGTGCCTGACAAAAAGTGTAAATTTCTATTCCAAGTGTTTTAAACGATCTCGATTAATCGTTCGAATGTTTTTCTAGTATTTTCGAAGTACTCCTTCATAATTAAAAGGCTAAATTAAAAGAAATGTTATAATTGCAGACTTATTCTGAGAAACCTCGTTGACATCTGTTTCCGTTAAAAGAATGTTAAAATAATTTATTTATCAATCAATTTCATTAGATTGCACGTAGACTTTAAGTTGCAATATTAACATAAACTAACGGCTCTGTTTTACTTTAACTTGAGATTAAAGAGCTTTGCCGTCAGGTTTGCGTTGCATTGCAATACTAAATTTGATAGTTTCTCTCAAATCAGATCACAGGCAAACAAAAATCACAGAGTTAACAGACGCTCAAAGATATAAAATGCCAGAATAGCCCTGTTAAACTTAAAAAGAAATGATTTCAAATGAGACATCTCTATATATAACAGCATCGTAAAGGTGGTAAGGCTTTCCATGGCATTACTCTAAATTGCACCATTACTCATAGAAACGGGTTCCTACATTGTTGCAACAAAACTTATTTGAAGAATAATTTGAAGGTCATCTGAAAAATAATATATTTGATTATGATTAATAGGGACATATAATGCCATGATTGTTTCTTTTTTCTGTGTGTTAATGTTTACTATAATTACTTTGCTCATTTTTAAAAAATGTGACCTTGTTGTGCAATGTTCACCTCAGCGAAAACCCTATAAACAGATCGCGAACTCTCTATATATAAAATAGAATATTTGCCTAATCGAAGCAGTGCATATTGCTTCAAAAGTATTAAAACTTAAGCTGTGACTAAATCTGTACTAAATCAGAACAATTATGTCTTGGCCCATTATACCCTGTTGGTATCATTTTGTACGGAATGTCTCTACATTATATTCATTAATTAACGCTTCACATTTTAGAAAAACTTCTTAATTTACGCAAAAAAATGTAACAAAATTCTTAACTTTAAAATTCTAAAAAATGACTGTAGGTTTAATATCACTTTAACATTAATGTAATTTTGAAGTTTTGTATAATATTAAGTTTCAAGAGTATTCAAGCTTTAAGTTCCAAGAATTAACATTTTAGAAAAACATAAGTTTTTAATGCATTTGACTTCCTTCATTCGATCTATTATCAACTCAAAATTTAAAAAACCAAAAAAAAAGAAAAATTTCATTTTTTTTAATTTCATAATTTTTTTACGAAAATTGTAACAATGAATAAGAAGAAACGAATCACAGTGCATGACGTTCAATTAAAGTTACTAAAAATGTCTTTGGTACCTTTACCGTGCCAAGAGTGCCAATTAGACTCTAACGGTTCGGTGAACTCTGAATCTTTAGAGTGGTTATTTGATTTGAAGGATGGAATTCCTGTTTGGAGTCGCTTAATTACCATGAATACGTCAGGCTACACCCGCAACATCGTTATGTCAATGGCGAAGAAGTATGATGTAGAAATCGAAGGGCGCCTGTGGTCGTTGTGGGGTCATGTACGCTCAGAAAAGCCACAAGTTTGTGATAATTGCCATAAACCATTTTTGGGAGTTACCGTTATGGGTTTATGTGCTGCACGCATCTTTCGCTTAAATATTTGGAGCCCTGCTTTGTTGGATAATATTAGAAAAAATGGTGAGCAATACTTTGCGGAAAGTCTAAAAGGTTGCTCTTGTGTGAATGGTTTTGATTTGTGCAATTTGTCTACAAATTGCACTTTGGAGGGTGTACGCTTTAATGTCTACTTTAAAACAGCACTTCTGGGCAATTTGTACAGTCCACCAACGGAAGATCGAATCAATTTAGCATTTGGTTTAATGCGGTTTTTTCAATCTCATCAATTTGGAATTTTGGAATGCTTTAATCGTTACTTAGCCTTCGGGTACATCTGCGGTGGTCCCGCTGGATATTTTATGTATGATGCCCAAAGTATGAATTATCCGCTGTTTCTACCTAATAAAAACGCGACCTACGTGCTCCGTACTAATCATTTACAAATTTTACTTTATTGCCTAATAATTGCTCTGAATGTAAAACATCAAAATGCACCTTTTGCTTTGCACAGCGTCAATATTAAAATCGCTTGTGATAATAGCCCACCGTCTATCCATAAAAAGATTTGTATATGTTGCCAGAAAGAAAAACGTATTTTACCTGAAAAATATTGGAATATGTCGCCAAATACTTCCGAATGTGATGACGTAATTGATGATATAATGTCAAGAAAAGAAGTAATTTTCATTAAACCTCCTAAAAAAGGCAAAACAAAATACGAACACATTAAGCGGCCAAGTATGATTGATAAATGCTTACACGAGCACGAAGTCTTCCCATTAGTTGAAACCAAGAAGTCGGAAGAGGACGAGGACGAGGACGAGGAATGCGAAGAAGAATCAGAACAGAATTTTGTGCATTATATTTGCTCCGAAACTGACGTGCCTTTCACTGCAGAAGAAAAAGCAGCACAGATTTCAAAATCATTTTGCACCGATATAAGTACCTTTTTGGCTACTGGTTTGTTTAATTAACGAGATTGTTATAATAAATAGAAATTCTTTGTAACTTAAGCTAAAAAACGAACGAAAGTAAGTAAGTAGCAGCAGTGGCTGGTAAGACCAGGTACGAAGTATTATATAAAAATTGTAAGCAGAAACAGTTAATTAAGAAAAAGAAAGAACTTCTCTTTCTTCTATTGTTTACAACTCTTTCGGAATATTGCTGCGTAACACAAGTTTAGCTAAATCGAAATAAAGGAATTCTGAAGACAGAAGGGGAACTCCCGACCAAGATTTAAAGCGATTTGGAGCGATGTTGAATAAATGGAAATATTTACTTTTTTGCCTTTAGAAATCAAAAGTTTCTTTATTAAGAACATTTTTGATTTTTAAAGGGTGAATGTATTTATTTTCCCACTTTTTTTCTTCAAAGTTTATCTACATTTTTCCGCTCGACGACAACTTTTTTTGATTTATTACCTGCCATTAAATCGCTTAATTTATTTACCACAATTATTTTTGGATTTGATGTTTTGTATTTTAAAGAATTTGCTTTTTCTTCATTCTTCACGAGATATATTTTGGGTTCAGTATTATTATTGGAACTTGCATATTGTGTGCTTAATACTATATTTGCTGGATTTAAAGAATTTTTCCTATATCGTGCTACCTCTTTCGAGTTCTTTTCCGATGCTTTTGTTTGGTTTCTGCAATTTGTACATTTTGTTTGGATTTTTGGAGGCGATGACGCAGCTGTTTGCAATGGCTTTACAACTGGATTAGTCGCGAATGCCTTATGAACGAAAATTTTTCGATTTTTAGATGTCGATGAAGATGAAGATGCTGATGTGGACGTATGTGGTGGTATTGATTTTTTCAACATAGTCGACTTCAGCTTTGGTTTCAGTTTGTTTTGCGTTTTGTTTGGTGTATGCCCAGATACCTTAACAAAGCGAACTTTTGGTTTGTTAACTGACGAGTTTTTCAATCTCGAAGGCATTGGAGAGGCCTTTGGTGATGCAATCTTTGTTTGTTCAACTTTTGCACTGCTCTTGTTTTCAATTATTGACTGCTTCATTGGTGGCATCGCGAATACTGATTGCCTCATAATTGCCGCGTTTAATGGTGGATTGTGGATTATCTGAAGTGTCGATGCGGACGCCAATGGCCCGCTTCTAATTCTGACAAGTTCAATTTTTGGTTTCTTTTCGTTTTCTTTAGTTATGGTATTAGCAATCGTCGGTTTTGGCTCTGGTTCATGGATAACTGAGGTATTCGGTATCGGTGGCACCGTTTTTGACTGCACACTTTTTAGCGGTTCATTTTTTTCCATTTCAGACTCTCCAATATACGTTCCCTTAGACATAACGATAGTAGGGACTATCGATGCTTGTGTTGTCCGATTTTTTGTCAATATATCTGGAACTTCTTGTTTTGATGTTTCGCGATCTTGGACTTTTCTCTCTGTAACCAAAAGTTGTGGTATTGCTGATGTTATTGGCGTCGATGTTTCAAGCATTTTATTTTCTTTGTCCTCATCTAAATTTGCATATTTTTCTTCATCATTTAATATGGTACAACACTTTTCTATGGCCTCAGCTCGATTTCGCCTAGGAAGAAAAACTTTTTTTTCTTGTCCCTCCACAATTTTTAATTTAAGTTTAGGTTCATGCCTGATAAACTTTGCCAATTTTGCTGGCAATTTATCATCCGATTGAATATCTACTACGTATGTATCAAATTTAATGTTGTCTTCGACCACGTTTAGTGCCACAATTACGCAATAGACTAATATTTGTAGGTGACTCGCTCTCAATATATAAGAGTTATGTTTATCTTCGGGCATTAATGGCGGTCCTCTACTCTGGCAATCATACATGAAAAAGCCATTGTTTATGTCAACCGCATAACCGATCGCCAAAACTCGAAAATTGCAATAAATTAAACCAAACTGATAGTTTTTAAAAAACCACACTAAAGCACGGGACATATTATATTCACCACGCCCGAATGGCATATATACATAACCAGAAGCTGCATGTTGCAATTTAACGTTAAAAATAGTATCGTTGAAAAAATATGAAGCTGTTAGAAACTTTTCATTAAACGTCAGATCAGTCATATTGTGTTTTTGAATCATTTCCAAGAATATTTCTGAGCCCTTTGCAACAATATTATCCAAAAGTCCCGACGTCCACGAATTAAGGTTATATCTAAGGGAAACACATAAAGCTAGAATAGAACTAATTAAATCGTGACCTTTGAATGTAAGCATGTCTTTTCCTATGGCCGTTTGTTTATCGCTATTACCCCATAAAGACCATAAACGATCCGGTATTTCAACTGCATAGCTACGTTCCAATTCCAAGTCGCGCAAATTGCCGATGCAATTAACGACTTTCAAACGACTCCAGATCGGTAACTTATCATCCAATTTTAACCAATCCATTTGTTCATTGCAAACACACTTATCATCATCCATACATAAAGATGAAATTTGACATGGTCTCGGTATATCAGCCATTTCTTCAGCTTTGAAATTCGATTCCAAAAATAGTTTAGAATGAACTTTCTTTTCCAACAGCGTTTGTATAGGCATCCGCAAGAGCTTTTTTTTATTCTTGTACAGTTTCTTTGGCCAACTCAAGAAGGAAGAAAAGTAGCCAAACTGGAGAATTTTGTATAATTTTTTTTTAAATTTAAAGATTGAAAAAACTTCTTTTTAATATATTTTAAGACATTTATAGTTTTATGCTTTTTAACAAAAATTGCCTTAAAAAATATTAAAAATATTTTAAATCCAGTGTTCTACAAAAACAGTAGTATATTAAAATAAGGGATTTCCTTCAGTAAGATAATGAAATAATTTTCGAAATTTTTTTGCATCGTTTTTTGATTACCTATTTTGTTGTCATATACATATAATATTTATACATATAATTTTTATACAAAACGATCCCGCTTAGCAAAATAAAATCTTATTATTACCGCACCAGTGGGAAGGTCTGTAATTAACAAGGAATATATAATAAGTAAACCCACCTAAACATAAACTATTTTACTAGTTAGGACGTTGGTTTAAAGTCTATTTTAATAGTAGCGGGTGCTCATCAGGTAACGTTTTTGGTATCAGTTTTCAGTTGATCTAACATAGAAACTGATACTATACCTAAGCTGGTCATTTTCACTTTTTGCACGCTCTTCTTACGTCAAATTTGGTGACAATTAAATAGGTGTCAGTTACAACAAATTTGCATTAGTATTGGGTATAAACCAAAGAAACTTACCACGACAATCTCTTTCAAAATTGTATTTGAAAAAAAAAACAAGTGTGAAAAGGAAACACATGCAAGC
The DNA here is from genome assembly GCA_000671755.1 of Glossina brevipalpis. Lineage (NCBI taxonomy): Eukaryota > Metazoa > Arthropoda > Insecta > Diptera > Glossinidae > Glossina > Glossina brevipalpis. The sequence goes on along the minus strand of KK351124.1, from coordinate 74,715 downwards.
CTAAATATATTGTTCAAATTTTGCAATTAAAATTCGTGCATTTTGTTATGTATACTACGTTTATATATATTTATATGTAAAAAATACCAAAATTTATTTAAGTACAATTTTGCAAATTTTCTTTTCTCATGTCATTTTGTGAGCTTAATATTTTTTACTATATGTGCTTTCCTTATACAATATAAACAAACGTCAATTTATCTCTCATTTTTTATGAATTTCTCATTATATTGGAAAATTTCCTGCACTCTACTGGAACGTTAGCGATACTATCAGTAGTAATCATAATCCGAAAAAAGCGTATGATTAGGCAGCGGTATAGCAAACAATATTTCTCAGCTTTGTTTTCCAAGCACTGAAAATTTCTACAGTGACTTGAATTTCCGTTTAGCTATATGTAAACGAAAAATATGAAAAATGATTGCAATACCTAATAGTACCCATTATTTTAAGTAATGGGAACTATGTCAGTGTGTCAATAAGTAACCAAAATCAACAAAGCGGTTTTTTATTTCTAATAAATTTTCAAAATTATTCAATTAATTTTTAGGTGACACAATTGTGAACCATATTCTAGCAGAGTAATGAATAGGAATTCATTTTTATAAAGAGAAAAATGTGCGAGTAAAATCATATAGATTTTTTTACAGTAAATGTGTTCAAGAGGCTTTTGCGAAATCTCTTCTACTCTGCACTTCATTAGCCGGTACTCTGAGAATACGTAAATAAATCAAAAGAAAAAAACTTATTAACTTAGTGCTGGTAAAATAAATTACTGAATATTTATTATGCTCAAGTAGCCAGTAAATAAATGTTTACAATAGTCGAACGCTGATCTACGTACATACATTTAAAAAAGATAAAAAAATAGGAAAAAATTAAATTAAGAATAACAGCGAAAAGTAAATAGAGAGAAAAACTATACTTTAAATAATTTGTTTTTAGATTTAATTATATATAAGCTATCTACGCTCTACAGTACGTTTTCCTGACACACTTCAAAATCCTTTTACCATCCTTTTTTGTACTTTGTTTTTCTACGTAAAAAAGTAACCAACTATCATGTAATTAATGTAAGTCACACGATTAAAAATTTTATTCTGAAATAGAGGCAAAGGAAACGTTTTATCAATTTGAAGTGTAGAGATTTAAGAACAGTATTTTTATTTTCTCCCCGAGGCTTTTTACACTACAACTACTGCTGGTTTCATTATAGTTTAGATTTTATTTGCATATACAATTTTTTTATGTATTTATTGTACGATAAAAGATTTTTATGGTTTGAAAATATTTTTATGAGCCAAGTTAAAACACAAAAAAAAAAGAAGAAAAAATGTAAAACAAAAAAAACTGCAAACTTAAGTGAACATAAATTAGAAAAAAAAGAAGAAAACAGAACCAGTGAAACTTTGCTAACAGTAAGTACATAAAAAACTTCTTTCAAAAATCATTGTAGTTTTTTTTAAATCTATTTTCAAGCTAACACATATTACCTTCATAAGCATTTTAAAGAGCTTTTATATTAATGCAACTAAACCGGATATTCCAAATGGTTAGCAAATATCCTGACAATGCGGAAGCAAGTGTTAAATGCAGCAACCAACGAACCAGTCAAGCGGGTTTGGTTAGCTAAAGACGCTATGACTTAAAAGCAGTGCATAGCAAGAAAGAAAAAAACGAAAGATTTCTAATAATAAAACTCTTTAAGACAGAAAAAAGGAAGGAAAATGTTTTCTGCAGTCATTAAAAAACAAGGAAAAGATACGTTATTTTATATATGATTTGATAAAAAAAATTTTAAGTTACAAAAAAGCTCTCAAGTCATGAATTGCCATAAATAGGTAAAAGCCTCGATATTTGCGAAAGAAGTCAAAAACTAACAAACAGTTTAACGTAACCATTGTTGCGTGAACCATTAGTAACCTAGAAAGAAAATGAGTGCTTTTCTATGTGGCAAACATATCTCTATAAACTCTTAGCTGAAAGTGTTTATGTTGAAATAATATCCTGCTAACTGCACTAAGATCTAATGTTCTTTAGATATCTTTCGCGGTATTCGTATTCTTTTCTTAAGAAATTTCATGTTTTTAATTATTTCTAACTTTTGTGTTTGTGTGTGACATTCGCAACAAATTCAAAGTTCATCAATGAAATATTTAACAAGAATTTTATTTTATGCTTCTTTTTTTAAATTTTATCCTACAATCTGAATTGCTAAGTATTCGAATAATATGACAGATGAATGTAGTTAAATCGTTGCAATACACTACTTTGAGTGTATGTACTATAAGGATCCACATTCGATGGCTTGCTTATGTCTCCTTGCATTTGTGAGATCATTACTATGCCAATAATACAAAATAGATTGAGAGTAGTAATCCCTAAGTTAAGCAAATCTTAAGCTAATTATAAACCGAAAATCGTAATAAAATGCAAGCGTGCGTTTCATAAGCTGTATAGAGATTGCTACAGACAACAGGGGGTCAGGTAGGGTCATATAATGAGGAGGATATAAAGTCTGAATTAATGCTCGTATTACTATTCTGTGAAGATAAATAATATAATGAAAGGAGCAAACAATTAAGCAATTGGAAAGCAAAGCCGTGTTTATTTCCCTTGGCACAAGCTTCATTTGTTATTGTTATTGCATTCTCATAATTCAATTAAAATATTTTTCATTTCGTTTTGTTCTAGAAAAATTAATTTCATTACCAAGTTTATGCAAATACAAGTAATTTCAAGCTTAATATTTTTAGCAACGATGAATGGTTTCAATCTATCAACTGAATCAACTAAAAATATAAAACTTTGGCTCTTGGTCTTCTTGACCACATGCACATATAAATGTTACAAATAAAACAAATTAACAAATTTAATATGTTTTCCTTCTGGTGTAATAGGTACAAAGAAGTTAAACTACCTCCACTTTGTTTAATTATAATTCATTCGCCCGCTTTTAAAATCCACGATTGCTACTCAGCTCTTTCATTACATGGTACGCATATGATTTTCCTTTTGTCAATGTGTAAGTGGGAATTTGCTTTGTATGTCATTTGTAGTATTTTAATGTCGCCTACACATTTAATTACATTAAGTTGCAGTTATATTTTATATGCTAAAGCATCATTCTCTCTTTCTCCTTTAGCTTTTCATTGTGCTTTGAACTCACGCATGAAACTTTCTTTGTAAGTTAGTAGACAATTCAAGCTAACAAACGTGCAAACACATTTAGTGTTATTATCATATGAAAGGAAAGGTAATTTTTTGTAAAAATATAAAACAACAAAAAAAAAAATAATGAAAGCTATTATGTAATTTATTTACCTTACGTTCATAGTTACAGAGCTATGTATGAAGAATATTATGTTTTAATTAGTTTTCTCTGAATCTCTCTCTCTCTTTCTCGCTCTCTCTCTCTCGCTTATATGTCAGTTGTAATTGAGGGAAAACATATTTAACCCAAATGCTTTAGAGTAGAGAAACCTTTTATGAACTGTCAAAATTCTTAGCACTCAAAGAATTCTGAGGAAAAAGGGGAACTTGTTGCTTCTATCCTATTCTCAATTCACAGGATGCTAATTGGTATAATAATAAAAAAAATGTATAAAATTCCTATCAATTAAAATTACACAAAATGCAAAATAAAACTGTGTTGGAAGAAGAGTTAAAATTCTTTTGTTGTTTTCCTTTTTCTAGCATCAGCAATTGTTTTTGGCCTATAGACCAGCAATAATGGTTGAGTGTGTGGTTGCTACAATTTTTAGTTTTGTTGTTTTACTGAATAAATGCCGACTGCCAATACAAATTTATTATTGTTGTTGTTAGAGAGTTTGTAACTTTTTCTGTCTGCACCTAATTCACTCTAACATTCTTTCTCTCATTCTATCTCTCGGGTTCCCTCGGCCCTTTTATCTCCATTATATCGACATTATGGCCTTTTGCAGCCAACAAACCGCAATAATTAGTAGCAATATCATTTTGACAATTTGTAACTGTTTTTGTTGCCGTTACCGTTGTTAGTGATATTAGTTTTCTTTGTTTGCCAGGAAATATAAGGAATTTTTTATTTTTTTTTTTATTTTTAGAAACGGAAAATATTTTTCATAAACGTTAATTGGAGACATTTTCGGTAAAGCAAAGCACATACACAAATGATGAATAATATAAATCATCCCGATGATAAATGATGTCTACATGAAAACTAAGTTAGAATAATTGGATTTTTGAAAATAATTTAAACCTAACGATAGATAGACAGATAGTAAATATATTCTACCAGCAGCACAGACTGAGAACGTAATAATTTTGCTAATTACTTTGTGATATACAAAAAAAAAAAAAAAAATGAACATAAATTGATGATCAATGACCGATTTTTAAATTAGTTTAGCTCTATATGTTTTTGTGCTTAGTATTGTCGAAGTCAACAAAATTTAAATTGCAAGTTAAAGGTTGGCTCATATAAATTTGTCAAACTTTTCTGGACTACCTTTGCAACTATAGACATACGTCGACAAACATGTCTTCAATAGCTAACATATTGAAGTAATTTGAAGAAATTTTTGATAAAGTAGTTAGGAAGCGGGTAGAAAATTTTAATTTATAAGATGAGGTCTCATTTTAGTTTTTTATATTCAGTACGAAAAGATGGGAATTTACAAAAGTTTCTTTCAATTTATTATCTTCAGAAATACCAATTGCTGATACCAATTGATTATTGCATGTGGGCTTGAGTGTGTGATCATAAGTCCTAAGTTAAATTTTCATTATCTTTCAGTCCGTTGTCTGTCGTTGAAAGATTTAAGGTCGTATGCTTTGATATATCAATTCAGTGTATAAATTATCAGTTGAGATGATGATTGAGATTTTGACAATCGGGGTAAAGATTTAACGAAAGCCGTCACCGTAGGAGAAATCACTATAACTTGCAATTTAAGGCTAAATACATAAATAACACCGCGTATGTGTAATTCTCGTAATATATAATAGATCAGCAACATATTTATTAATAAGTTATAGGCAATAAAAAGTTTTCAATAAAACGATGTTTGCCTGAAAATGTTTTTGAAAATTCATTTTTAAAGTCCGAACTGCAACTTACAGGTACTATTCGTTTGTGATTGCTGTTGAGATGTTTTCTTATACAAAATCAAAATTGAAGATGAATGAGTGCAGAAATACTTTTTAAAGACGAATGAATTGTTGTTAAGAGCATTTAAATTTTTTTATTGCTTATCCACTAATAAAGAGTATAACTTTTCACGTTGTTATAGAACTTTTCTATTCAGTTATTTCATTAGTAAAAAAAAAAAACGTGTGCAATTACAATTTTCTTATTTTACGTTTTCCATTTCTTCTCGTTCTTTTTCTCTCTAAACATATATTGAATTTCTACTGATTACCTATGCACTGATTACCCTGTGTGCTCTACCGTACGTTATTACGAGAAAAACTTGATTTTCATTTTTGTAAGACTTTGAATACTTTGTATTAGAAATGTTGCAAACTCAACAATTTGTTGATTTTCCTTTCAATCATTTTTCAGTTTAATGTTAAATTGCATTTTAAACGTTAAATGCAATTTTATGCTGTCGTTAACAAATTTCTTTACAGTTACTGCATTTACTTACCATTGTAAAGAATATTGAATTTCTTTCAGAGATTGCAGAGATTGCATGAACTTATAATTCATAAAAGATAATTAACTGATACAAATATTGTTAAGGACCGTTCAAACTTATTAGAAAATAGACAAAACACAATAAGCAAAATAAGCCTTATTGAGCCAATATGGACAGTGAATAAAGTTCTTGTAAAACAAATTAAAACTCATTAGTCCAGCAAGGTCATCTGTCAGATAATGTGTAGCATTTTAGCTAATACAATCCTACGTTTATTTTCCTTGTTTCCTGTTTTTATATCTTTGGAGAGGTCCAAAAAATCTTTTATAGGACATTTATAGTTCTATATTTTTTTTTATCAATTTTCATTGTAAAATTTTGATTCTATGTAAAGTTTCTTTTTGATTTTGTTTAGTTCACCTTTATGTTTATTTTTATATGAGGGACTTATAAGGATTTTTTCATATGGAAGTGGTTATAAAAATGGATCTATCCAATCAATTTTCAATAGCGTACATCCTTGGGCTCCAACATATCAGCATAACAAATTTTATCAATATATCGGGGAATTGGAGGATGCAAAAATATCTGAATACAAATCAAATAATCGAATGGACAGATAAGTTTAAATCGATTTCAAAAACTACTCTGACTCAGTTGGTATAGCATAAGGTGGATATTTATCAAGTTCCTTTGGTTTTCGCTTAAATACATACCTATTTACTTAATATATTCTTAAAGCAAGCTATGTAGGCTACAAAAAATGTTGAAAGAACGCATTAGAGCTTTACTATCCATAACCTATCGGAGCATATTGAAAGATTGACTGACAAACTAATTTTTGCGGCTGCTAGCTATAAAAAATGGGTTTCTCTCTAATGCAACTAACAATGACATAAATTTCGTCCAATCGAATTTATCGAATTCGTTGGTGAATATTTCGGTATTTCCATACTAAGAAAGTGTTTATAAAACTAAAACAAAATCTTTTTCTTTTTTAATTTTCCTGTGATCTCCAATTTAGATATTTAATAAGAAGTGCAATATTAATGAAAAAATAAATAATTTTTTAAATTCATACCTCAGAAAGATTTCCCCGCGAATATCTTTCATTGGTTTCTTAAAAATATTGTAAATTAATAGAAAATTGTCTTCTGTTTCTATTCAAAGGACAAAAGTATTTGAAGTTTTGGTTGAAACAACTGCATTAAATTTTCACACTTTTTTTTAGTATTTTAGCTTGCTTTTCGTAATTCAAGCCAAGTTATAATATTTGTCAACGTATATAAAATTATTAGTTCTTGCAAAGTAAGAAGGAACGTGAATTGTTTTTCTTCAGAACAATTATATTCCTAAGTACCTTTCTTTGCATGGATGGGTTTTTTCGTTAATGCATTATATAGCTTTCAACAAGAAAGTAAAAAATCCATTCACGATTTATGAATTAAAATAGAACTTTTAGAATTATAGTATAAAGTTTTTGAAGAACAGAAATGTGATATGGTTTGAGAACATGTCACTGAATTAAAAAAAAAAAAATTTTTTTTTAGTTTTCAAAATGACTCTACTATACGTAGAAGAGGATAATAGCAATGTTTATTAAGTTATTAAGTCGAAACACGATAAATTAATAGAAAATGTAAATAAAAATTAAAATGTTGCGCTTTAGGGTTAAAACTTACTGTAATTATTCAAAGTTCCATCAGAGATCCTTAGGAGTGTTTCTCTCATTATTATAAAACTTTAATAAAAGCATCGACAAAGTATAAAAGCAAAGTGAATATTAAAAGTAGTTCATAGTCACTAAATTAGTTCTAAAAATTGTCAGACTAATCAGCGAAAGCTCACTTTGAAGTTTTTATAAGTTTAGCATCCTTAGATAAAGAATAAGACAGACACGGAATTTTATAAATATTTGAAGATTTTATTGCAAAGAGTTTTCTTTTTTCTTTTAACAAAACTGGAAGACATAAATCAGCAAGCAAAACAGGTACGATATCCACGGTTCTCAAGGCTACATGTAATTTTTACATGTCTGCATTTCATTGAATTTAGTTGAGAAAATGCTGAAGTATGCAAGTTAAAGGATTAATTCCACATCAAATGTTTAACTTTGTAGTAATATGCATTATGCAAATAAAATTCGGTTTCGCTTCAAACCAAATATAATTTTTCTTTATTTTATTTAATTTACTTTATTTCAAAAAGCAATCAAAAATACCGGTTAATAATTATTCACCTGAATTACAATTAACAACAAAAAGTTTCAGACAATTAATTAATTTTATTAGTGACAGCAGATTTCAAGACACATACATATCTGAAACATAACATATTTGAAAAATTTATGACCCGACATACGTGTGGTTTTACAAAGTAAGAGAAACATTTAGCAATTAGTAACGTAACATAATGAGTTTCATCACCTCAGCAGAGAGGACTGAGAAGAGTACGCCATTACGGTAGCTTCAATAGAATAAAATTTCTTGAGACTCCAAGAAGGTCATTAAAATTTATATGCTCTAATAAAGCAGAGTAAAAAATCATAACCATAAATTAGCTTAAATAAGGAAGTTAAATCTAAGATTTCACGGCTTTTCTCATCTGTATTAATAGCAGTAGTAATAATTTATAAATTATTTTTAGAAGGTGGAGGAGAAATGACCGAGTTCCACCCCAAATAATTCAAGACAAATAACATAACATAAAACTGACTTTAAGGAGGTCAACATAGCATGTATAGCCCCGGCAGGCAGATGACGAATATCAAACCTGACTTACGAACCAAAAACAACATTTTAATCTTCAAAAAATTGGCACATTTTCCAGGATATGATTGCTATATTTATCTACGCTAATAATAACTTCTTACATATCCTTGAATATAGTGACACATCATGTATACAAATTAATGAGATCGGACTGGAAAAATATAGTACGATACAATTTATCAAAGAGGAATGAAATGTCATCTGCAAACATTTAGGCATGAGAATATTGTACTTACGCAAGTAGGGTCTTTCTTAAATAAAATAAATAAAAGTAGTCCAATATAATTACGTTGAGAAATACTAGACTAACTTGGGAAGGATTAAACAACACACGTTGGGTGAGATCGGTGATATAACTAGTAAATCATACAATCATATTTTCCTGAAAAGCAAGGCAAGGTAAATTAAAGCATGATTTACACAAACGGTTTGAAAAAGTCCGGGTAGAGATAAGATTCATATGTTTAAGATCAGAAAATTGTTTGAAAATTTGACTATAAAACTCCAGAAGTTCGGTGGAAGTTGATTTACTTTTTATAAAACCATGCTGACAATCAGATATAACTGATCCTCAAAAAAGAGTAAAGTGAGATAAGAGTAAATCAGACGTGATACTACAACGATTCAAATAGTTTAAGTGCTAAACTAAGCAATACTCCCATAATTTAGAACGGATTATATTATATTTTTAGGCTTACCTTTTACAATGTGTGACGTACCCGTGAAAAGAAGCGTTAAAACGTTCGAGAATATAATTTTTAACTATAAATCGATCATGAAATGTATTATTACGGGAGATGAGATATTTGGATCTACTTGTAAGGCCCGGAAACGGAGCGGATATCACGTTAAAAGTGAGCCAAGACCGAAAAGAAATTAAGGTGACGCCAACAGTTTTTTTCGATTATCATGTGGTCGTGCACTATGAATTCCCTCCGTCGGGCCAAGCTATTGATAAGGAGTATTATTTAAGTGTTATGCGTTCTTTGCGCGAAGCTATTCGCTAAAGGAGGTCGGAATTGCGGAAAAATTAATTCAGTATAAACTCGGAGAGTATAAAACGCAGTTGAAAATTTTCGGAGTCGACAAGGATATCTTTCAGACGGAAGAATGTCAAATAAGTTAAATGAATCAGGATAGTTATCAAATTAAATATTTTATGATAGCTGGATTCTCTGAACAAAATATTTTATTTTCTTTTACGGGTCAGAATAAAAATTTCTTTATTTGATAAACTGTTCCTTTCAGGTGATTATAAATTGCAATCTAAATATTTATTATTTTAATAAATATAAAAAACAAATTTTATATATTTAAGCTGCATTTCTTAATAATTCTTAGAGTTTACAGTTATGGAAATAAAATAATATTTACGATGTTATGAGATTTCTAGAGAGACAAAATAAAATTGTTAACTGTAGCAATAATGCAAGTTTATAAATTATTTAAATATTTAATAACTTTGATGAGAGTGAAGATTTAAGCGGAGATTTTGCTCAAATATACATTCTTATAGTACGTTTATTACATGACGCAATTTTGCATTCTTCTATATTAGTGGGGATGTCTAAAATAAATTTATTAAATATTTATAAACTGCTAGAGAGAACAACAACAACGAACATCATCAACCACAACAACCATATTGACAAACATTAATCTTATGAATGTTTAGCAGACATATTTTTCTTTTCTTAATACTTGAGTAGAACTCAATTTCTGGCAAAATATGCAGGAAGTAAATATATTTACCAAGATGCTTATGCTTTTTCTTGTCGATGTTTTATTAAAAAAAAGTGAGAACAGGGGTAGGAGGAGGGGGCATAAGAAGACAGAATGAAAGAAAAAGAGGGAGAGAGAGAAAGAGAGAGAGAGAGAGAGAGAGAGATAGAGAGAGAGAGAGAGAGAGAAAGACGAAGAAAATAAAAGATGTGATATAAAGATATGAAGCTACGCATGCATTTGTAAACAAATTTGATATTTAAATAAGCTGTGGAGCTTGCAATCTAAATGAACTTCAAGGATCTCTTGTCTTAGCAAGCAATAACGGGAGAATGTTGCTGAGCCTAAAACTAACTTAATATGAAGCAGTTTGTATTACAAAGATTTTAAATCGACAAAGAAAAAAAATCTTTGCTCGCTTGTTTGTACATAACAACACGTTCACCCGTATTCGTCAGTCATTTTTTATGTATGATAACTGTAGCTATCTTATAAAATACGACTTTCTGTCTGTCCATGTCAATTTACGTATTTCATAAGCAATTTCTTTTTTATTTCTTCGTGTTTTCTCTTGCCGCGTGATACTGATTTGTGTTTTTTTATATTGTGTACTGGTACGCTCTTGTTAAAAGTCAGTTACATATCCTTAAAAAAAAAAGAAAATTAAATTATAGTCAGCTTACAACGAATTTTCGGTTCCCTCATAGTTGCTTTTTTTGATTCAAATTATTTCAGTTAAATACTAGAGAAAAATAATTATTACAGTTGGGAGATTTATTATTTTAAATACTGTTATAAGACTATTTATGCATAAAAACCATAATTTTATATTTAAGACAAATCTACCTTTAGTAACTTTTCATCAATTCGCTTACTACTATCCAATGTTATGAATTAATTATAATAGAAATTTTAGTTTTAGTTTATGAGTTTCTGAAAAAGCTATATGTTTGGTTGGAAGGCGGAGA
>KK351124.1:0-63578 GCA_000671755.1 Glossina brevipalpis | reverse complement strand
GAGGAATGGAATATCAATACGCTAATGTTGCCCACACTCAGCCCAATAAATTTATTTATGGTCTCAATTATTTCACAGGAACGTCAAGGTAAAAATCAGTTGTGTAATTAGCAATCAATCTGGTATTCATTGCTTAGGTGAAAAAAATTGTCTGGTAAAAATCATTGAAGTCGATAGTGTCGCTCAAGCTTTAATTTTGGAGCAAACGGATTCGTTAGTCTATTTGCAAAACAAAAAAAAAACAACAAATGAATCGATTCAGAGGATAACGTAACAAAAATGAAAATTGAAAAATATAGAATTTGTCCGAAATTCTACATATATCTTGTTCAAGTATAATCGGTTGCGGGTTATCGAAACGCTAATGTTAGCAAAACATATATTTTAGGGTCACTTCGGAACTGTAAGGGCTTTTTCGGACTTGTTTACGTATTTCAATAGGCCTTCTATTGCATTCTGAAATTTAGTGCAAAAGACATTCGAATCATATTTGATTTAGAGCAAAGCTCTCAATGGTGTAAGGAGGCGATTATATGTACGTTGGCTTAAGATGCCAGATGAAACTAAATTCGTTATATCCCGCTTATTAGAAACATAAAAACAAAATTAAATTATAGCGGAAAATCGGACTAATTTATTATTATTATAATTTTCTGTCATCAGACTGTGGCCATAATAAAAGGTAGGGAGTTTAGAAAGTTTCTGAAGTCATTTCTTCTTTTGTTAATATGTACATTTAGTACAGTTCGAGTTGTTCGAATTTTTGGGATTCACTAACTTTAACATATTTTCTCATTTATACGGACGTAACCTGACGTCAACTTCAAAAAACGTAAACTTAAAAGTTTCGACCATTATACCAGTTGGCAGCCGATGTTTGAAAGGATTCATTGGTTTTCTTTTTAAATCATATAAATTCTTCTTCTTTTTTTAATAATACAATATTTGATTTGGACTAGTAAAGCGAGAGAATCACACGAAGTAATCAAATTTTCCCTTTTATCATGAAATAATTACTTATTTCTGCACGTTTTACCGCCTTGGGCCATTATAATTTCTGCTTATTTTTTAAATCCAGTGGTATACTGCTACTTAGTGTCTTCTTGCTAGCTCGTTAGGTGAAAGTCATGTTTTTAACTTTTCATTGCATCCTTATATTTGAAAATCCAACCGAGTTGGTTTCATTAGTTGCTTCGTCTTTGTAATGTTAGAAAAAATGAAAAATAAGATTTAAATATTGTATGATCTATAAATCAGTTTTATACTCAAAGTAAAGTTAATACGTGAATTTCAAAATTGACAGCCTAGATTCAGAGCCTTTAGACTTCGTGTTTTTTTCATAATCATCTCTTTCAGAATTATTTTCCATTTCGTGCAAAAAATATTTTGACATTTGATTGAAATCTCAATAATCCAATTGTCATGTTATGTATGAGGGAAAACGAAGAAGAAGTGTTGAATAAGTATTTCATATATTTTAACAAATTGCGCGGAGACGCACGTAAAGCCATAGACATATGTTCATATTAGATGTAGATACTTATGAAAATTCCAAACCGCATGTATATTTACAACATAACAAAAATGAAGTGTATAAATAAATTGAATAAATAAAACATGGAAATAAATGGTAATTTGATAGGTTTCAACAGGAAATTATGAAAATCATTTCACAATATGAGAGTAGGGCGGATCGTTAAAATGAAATCTGCAGAGTACAGGGATACAATAAACAAATGAAAGGGCATTTGTGGGTTTAAAACAAATTAAGAGGGCTTTATATTGCCCTATTCGAAACCATCATGTACATTTAGTATAATGTGTATAATATAACGTTTAGTGTAACACCACTTTAAAAATTAAAAGTACAATTATAAATATATTAAAAGTACAATTATATGTAACTAACCACATTCATTTTGTTATTTTATATGTAATGCGCAGAAGAGAACTTCAGAGATCCCCCAACGCATTGACCAGCATCAAATTTAGAATCGCTTTAAGCATGTCCGTCTGCCAGCATATGTAATGTCTATGATAAATATTTTATTGGCAGAAAAAATGAAGATATCGCCTTCAAATTTGGCAGAAACGTCGCAATTCCTTTCAGGCAGGCTGGAAATCAATTAAAGGAACGCCCACAATACACCGTAAACTTACAACACTTCTCTGTTTTTAAAAGAAATAAATTGGTCTTACTACTCAAATCATATCAAATTCAGAAACCATCTAGTCGTCCGTCTGTCCATCTTTCCATTTGTTTGCTTCCTTTTTGCAAATCTGCACAGCAATCATTTCCCCCTTCACACCAATTGAGATCTGCCTATCAAATTTGGCATAAGCATTGAGAGTCATTGCGCGTACCTTTGTGCAGAAAATGGGCCAATATTATAGAGTATCAATATTTAATTTTTTCAACATATTTTTGAAAGTGGGTATGAAAGATTCGGCACAACCGAATTTGGTTTTTTTCTTGGTTTTGTATCGCGCTTCATTTTAAAATAAATTGTAAATTGTGTATGTGTTGTAAGTGCGGCGAGTTTGAACTTTCGTGCGAACACATTTCAAAAATCTGTTTATTTTTGAAGTAAGAAAAATAAACCTATGGATTAAATAACCACTTTGCATGTATGGTATTGCATTATATCAGTGGATCGCTGTAACGTTAAACTACATAAGTTTAAATTTAAATTCAATAATTAAATAAAAATAAATAAAAACTAAGATATTATTAAATTAAATTTGAATTTGCAAGTTAAATATACCAAGAAAATTGTATTCAGCTGCTTATTTCCAACACCCTTATCTTAAAAAGATACCGAAAAAATTTAAATAGGTGGACGTAGCAGAATTTTTCTAATTTTATGGGAATTTTTATTTTGCAGCCTATGAGCACTGGACAAAACAGTCACAAAAAGAAGTGTCTTTAGCTTATTTTATTTATTCGGCGTGGTCTCTGATCGATTTGACCCATTTTCAATTGTAACATATGTGACAGAACTTCAGTCAGTCTCTGCCAAATTTAAAGTCGATATTTTCATCTGTGCTGTCAAGAGAATATATTACACACATAGGCTTGCAGACAGATGGACAGATGGACCGACGGACATGCTTAAATCGATTCTAAATTTTATGCTGACCAAAAAAATGTATAGAATTAGAAATTAACAGCTACGATTTCCTCGCAGAGATTTATTCGACACACAGTAGAGATTCGTTTGGAACGCTACGGAAAAAGTTCAAAATTGGCTGGAAAAAATTTGTTTCAGTTAATGAATTTTTTCCACAAGGTTTAGTAGGTTCAAAACCTCTATTCCAAAAAAAAGAAAAAAAAATTTTTTATCGAAGAATTTATAATAGCGTCACGCTTAAATTTCACTTGAAGATATATATCTCGTCGTAGCTCTTTATTTGTAAACCTTTTCTTACTGCTTTGGATGTTCATAATAAAGTAATTACCAAAATTTCTCATATATTTACAAACGTAAATATAAATCACAGATCGAAGGGCTTTGTTTAAGATGCATTAGGAAAGCCTGCTAAAAATGTAAGAATACAATGTCGTGATTTATATTTTAGTCTTAACTTTAAATAGTTTCGATTGTCAAAAAATTCACACTACATAAACAATAGAAGAAATCTGAAAATAATTTATTTGTTGTCATTTTAACAGCTTTTTAGCAATAAATTACTAGGTAAAGTAAGCTTTAACAAGACATAATCTGAAATCTCCATTTACGAATTTTTTATTTATATATATACTTTCTTGCTCTGCATACTCATAATAAATGCAAACTTTTTAAATTGTCTTTATTACCATATGCATGCTGAAAAGTATTAAAACATATATAAAAAAGAACTTTTACAATAATTGTACAATTATGAAGAACTTTAAGCAAACTAATAAAAAAAAAGGAAAAAAAAACGTTAAAAATAAACTGAAATTATACGAAATCTAAGTTGGAAATATGCGTTAGATTTATATTCAGAGTTAAATATCGATAATAAATCAATGATGTCAATGTATGCATGTGTTTACGTGTAAACCGTAAACGTTAAATTAGTCTACACAACCACTAGAATTATGTAACGAGAAAGTTTTGTTACTATTTGGTATTTGGAGAAAGTTTAATCAGCTGCACAGATTGGAGAAAATAGCTGAAAACCCGGAAAAGTGTGGCGGAAAGGTATACGGTAGTTTCGTATTACAACATTAAACCTAATATTTATGAATTTACATATGCTTATGCAATTATATGAAGCGGAGTGAAGTAGAATGTATAAGTTACCGTAAACTATTCCTTATACGTTTTTCTCCCTTCGTACCTCTTTGTTTGACGTTTTAACTGCCTCGCGTATGTGTGTGTGTAGTTTATTTGTGTAAAGCATTTATTTTGCTTTTTACAACAATTTGTGAGGAAGTAAACGTATGCATGTACATGAAAACCCAAATATTAATTGCTAATTTAAAATTTGTGAGAAGTGCAAAAATATTTATGACTTTATACACTTAATGTATGTATATATGTACAAATACCTACAATTTTAGCGGTTATTACTTCTGCTTTAATTAGTAGCTGTTTACAATAACCTTAAAATAAATGTTAAAGTTTTCATATTTCTACACAAAATGTAATTTGCACTTCGATTACTTGGTTATCATTATTTATTTTCCAGATCATTAAAATTTGTACCTCTGATCCTTAAAAAAGTCGAATAATCCCAAGACACAGGGGCTAAGAAAGAATGAACTGCTTTCTTTTAAAATTGATAATCATACTTTTTTTATAAACACTTATATGGAAATAAAAAAATATGAAACGGACGACCTATAAACGGAATTCTGATATTAAGAGAGTCCTTTGCGTTGATTTATTCGATCCCATTACGTTAAGGAGAAGCCTCATCCGGTGTGGCGTCCCGTTTTTGTTTCAACTTCTTTAACGCACAATATTACAGATTAAAAAACAGATTAAAAAACATTTACAGGAGTTTTTTCAACTTTAAATTGTCGTAATTCCAGCTTTATCTAGAAAGTAAAGATTCTTTTGCTTGGGTCTCTTGGTCTTGAATAACCCCCACATGCAAATTGTCTGATAAATATGCATAACTCTTCCTTAGATGGTGTTCTCCATGGATTTTGTGGCAAAGCGTTTGAACTTCTTTCGATCACAACAATTCGTATCTTATTCAATGCTACAGAACCTTTAGTGCTAAATGGTCACAACACAAATTAAAACGTTGCAAATACCCTACGAAATTTCGTAATTTTCATTACAGAGTTCTAAAGAGAAACTCAAATATTATTATTGAGTCAGGGAGACCCTACACACTCCGCTTAATAAACTTTTCCATTTAATTTCGTTATAAAAGAACAAAAAATAAACATCGCTGCCATCAGATGCTCGTATGTGCAGGAAAGGTGCGAAGCGCAAAGCGTAAATCCATAGGACGTTAATTTGTTCTTTAGATGTTTAGTCATAAAACATTAAACATTAGACTTCGTTGTCATAAAGAACTCTCGCATGGCAGGAGTTCAAAAAATAGTTGCGCTCCGCATTTTAGGTTCACTTAAGTTATCAAAATACTATTTTTCAACATTTTCAAAATAATTCTTTGCGGGCTTCCGCTTAATTTTCATCAAAATATTTCAAGTGTTAGAACTTGTACGATGAACATAAGGATGTACCGGCAGACAAAGGTTAAAACCGGTTCAGGAAATTGATTTTAAATCGATCGGTATGACAAAAGCCCTTCTATGCGTTACTAATATTCTTACAATCCTAGTGGTATTACCCTAGGATGGTGGTGTGGATTCCATATTTATTCTCGAACAATAAGAATTATGGTACGTTTGAGCCGCGGCGGTAGCTGATCAGGAAACTGCCATTTGAAAGCTAAGGTTCGGTTCGAGGTAAACCCAAGTCTTACCGATATTTATCAGATAGTACGACGGGTCTTACCGTTCGGTGTCGGACTCGACGGAGTGTCGTGAAATCTTTTCTTTTTTTTATTCATGAGACGGTAATTTAGGCACTCGTTTTACCAGCTCTTCGATGTGTTACAGGCGTTTACATACAAGCAGCCACGCAAAAACATAAGCGAGGTAAACACAGAGTTGCAAGAAAACTTTTTTTTCAATTCGAACCGATTCCGTTGGAATCGGACACGTACGCGTCAATCAAACCGTATTAAAGAAATGTCTTTTTCAGGTGAATAACTAGGAATCTCTTTCTTTCAGGTTATTGTTTGTAGTATTTATTGTTGTGGCTTTTTTATTTACATGTGTGTATTTACAAATGCTTGGCACACAACAAAAACAAAAACGAAAAGTGTTTGTGGTAGCTCGTAATCATTTGTGCATACATTTTTTTTTTTTTTTTTTGATTGGTCTGTCAACAACTGCACTTTTTTTTAGATGCATTGTCTTTAATTTGTTTCAGTAGCTTATGTTATTATTATATTATAACTTCTAGTTCCCTATCGCATATAAATAAGCGTTAACACTATATATCACATATAATCGCAGTCGTGAGACAGGATGAAGCTGAAGAAATTGTGTACTCTAACCGCGTTACTCTTCGTTGGTTATATACCGAAAGCCCAATCTGTTAGATCGAGTCAAAGAACCTTTTTACCACCTAGGTTTAGATCGGCAGTACCAATCAGAGCGTCGTTTTATGTGAATCCGAGCATATTCCATGCTGGAATGGGCAAATAGTCAATACTTCACGTTAAGCCTACTTTTTTTTCTTTCTAAAATTAATAAAAATTTTCTACTTTCTAAAATTAATAAATAAAAATATAAAAAAGTGTATAATTTAAATTTAATTACATTCTTTTCTTTCAACTTTCCCATTCTAAACACTGAAACAGATTTTGCGATCATGTGTATTCCAGGCAGGCCAATCAAAGTTATTAAAAAAAAATCATAAGAATTTTATTGCAAGTCGATTTTTTTAAAGTTCAAAAGAATGCTCAGGTGATGGATTAGCAATAAAATTGGTCAACTACTCATTATCTGGGACCTCATAAAGGTCA
Organism: Glossina brevipalpis; assembly: GCA_000671755.1. Classification (NCBI taxonomy): domain Eukaryota; kingdom Metazoa; phylum Arthropoda; class Insecta; order Diptera; family Glossinidae; genus Glossina; species Glossina brevipalpis. The sequence goes on along the minus strand of KK351124.1, from coordinate 56,537 downwards.
AACAATTGCTCTTCATACCTTTCTTCGACGCACTACGTGTTGAGTGCATTTATGAAATTTGGGATTTTTGGTTCCATTTAACAGCGCTTCTTGAACTATGTTATAGCATCTGTACCTAATAAAGTTACAGACTTTTGTCTTTTAGAACTACAAAGGACTAGTGCCCAATCAAAAGAAAAAAGACGTCGATTTTTCTATTTGAGTAATCAGCATCGTTGAACATGCCGACAAGCGCATTTCCATCAGATCTACCAACACAAATAAAAATGTCGTATCACAATTAATTATGTCTTTTATCTTTTGGATTTTTTAACTTCCAACAGCTTCTATGTACGGAAAATTTGTAAGAGTTGCGTCATCAAACGCATCCTACTGTTGATTTGCATTAAATGGAATTCACATAATTCGGCAAATTTTCCATAACGTATTTAATTAAGATCTTCTTGGCATAAGTATCTTGAAGCAAATCTATTGATTAATCAAAATTCTTCCTCAGATTTAAGGATAAGAAATATTCAGCTTGTAAGGTATTGTTCTTTCTAGATGATTAACTTTTGGATGCAGTTGCTACTACTACATCATCGTCAGTATGATAGATTACTTCTTGCTGATGAAATATACAAGTATCTTCTGAATTACAGGACAGCTCATAAAGTTCCAGAAATATTGAAAATTTTATATTCCGGCAACGTAATGCCCGCTTCAAACCATAAAGGGTTTAAGAGATTGCAAATCCTATTACTTCCATCATAAAAATAATCATCTAAACATCTAAACTACTTTATCTAGATATTAATGCAAAAATGTACTCTACATTAAACTGGCACAATATCATATTCTTTGCAATTCTTACGCTCAAATTTGTTCGAATAGGGGGACATTTTGAATAAGAACATTTTGATAAAGAAATGCAAACACTTCTAATGAAAGAATCTCAGTTGATCAGGCGAGTTTATATCTTTCGAATTGCTTACAATATGTTAGGTGGAATGGTTATCACAAGATACGTACCCGGATGGATATAAATGCTTTATAAATTGTCCGATAAGTGCAGGAGCCACAACCAGCATTATGAGCTTCAGTAGGGGGCATAAAAATATTTATTTGTAATGCAATTTGCTCATATTTGAATCAAGAATTAAAATAATGGAGTTATTAATAAGCCAAAAAAATTAAGAATATTTGAATGAATAAATGAAGAAAACGAATAACGGGATTTTAAAGGCTAGCTGCCTCATATAAAAAATGTTTTATGTTACTATTATATCTATGATTTGATCGTCGTAGGTGAATTTTTAAATACTAATTTTATTAATGTTCCGCTTCAATGGAATTTTTGGTTAGATAAAGATCAACTGGCCTTATGCAGCAAAGATAGCCATATTACAGTAAATGGTTTTCATTAAAATAAAAGTAACACTTGGCATAATGAATAAAATGCCTCCGATCTGTGTATGAATTTAATTTTCGAAAATATTTATTACCGCATCTATATAGTAATTTTTATCGCTTTATGGTTATTTATTTTATTTATTTTGGAATCCACGCTAAGAGAGTGTGTGGCCAAGAAATCGATTAGTTAAGTTATAAAAAATGTAGAGGTTATTATACCGGAAATGTTATAGTTCTTCATCCAGCGAGCATTCCCAAAGTGTTTGATAGATTATCAGTAACTAACCGTACATTAAGAGTTACGAGAATTATTGCTAACATAATTAAGACGGAATATAAAACATATTTCAATTATATTTCTTAAGTTTCTGCGCTAACGTTGGAATTATTATTTTATTATTCCATTGTTCCACAAATGTTGATTATATGAAACCATCAATTGTGTAAACATTGACCATGTACAACTATAACGTAACTTTGTTAGTTCAGTTTGCTTCATTTTGAGTGCATTTTTTCTAAAGTATATAAAATATGACAAGGTAACGCAACCATTTATTACAAATTATAATTGTAAAGTCAAAAATGCAGTTCATTACAATAAGCGCAATGCTGTTATTCGCTTTTATTATCTTGCTTGTAGCACAAGTTACGGCGGACCAAGTAGACGATATCCTCAAGGCTATAGAGAATGCGAAACCAGGAGATGGTGTTACCGTACTTCACACTAAGTTGAATTGAAAGGGCTTTAAAACGATTGTACAAAAAAAAAAAATAAATAAATAAATAAATAAAAAAATTAATAATACTTTTTTCTTTTATTTTTCGGTTTTATCAAATTTTTTGCTAAGTATGCACTGCATTGAACTCCGAGAATACAATTCTTTTTGCTTTTGCAGTTATATAGCGTGTTGTTACGCGTTAAATCTGATTATCCCGAAAATGTGAAATAATAGGCTGCATGCGTCCTTGTTTTTGAGAACGGGGTAAGATCGACGAATCTGGTCTAAAACAAAAATCCTTGTCACAAAAACAAAAACACTATTTCTAAAAGTCTATTCCTCCTTGAATCCGTACATAACTTTAAAATTTCTGTATTGTCCTCAACAAAAACGTTTAAAAGAAAAACCAACATCTAAAATCAACTCAGTATTTAGAAGATCTCCTTGGTCCTATACCACCTTGTGGAAAATTTTGCATATAACACAAAGAAGGAATCTTTAAAGATATTGTTCAAAATTTTTTGGAACATATAGGGATTTTTTGAAAAATTAATATTACAAATAAATATTATCCCTCGAAATTCGGCTTTAAAGTAATTAAATTTAAGCAATAAAAAAAAATAAGTATAATCCCACATCCTATCCTACGCTATAGATTATTATTATAAGGCTACACTTGAAATTTAAAGGCAATCGATTAAGAAATGATGGCGCTTGCAGCACGTTTAACTGTGAAAACTTAATTATGAGAACCGCGTGAGATTATAAATTTAAATAATAAAAATGAATGACAAGTCTGAAGTGAAAGAAAGTAAACATACTTTTCTAAATGTTTATTTTGAATGTCATAATATTTGCTTTTGTTGCAAAAAAAAAAAAGGAATTTATATACAGACTTTTAAAAGAACTTAGAAATAGGAATCATATAACATACGAGCATGAAGTGAATGTGTCAATCACTCTAGAAATAGTCTATACAGTGAAATTTCTTTTTCGTTTATATGTATTGCAATCATTCATTACTGCTGCCCTTTAATAAATTAACTTGTTATTCTGTACATTTCTCTGAATAATTTTGAGAAAAATAAAACTAAACTATAGGTAATACTTATTATATTTTTAACTTTTGGACAGTTATTCTCAATTGCTTAACTGAGTTACCTTTTAGATTATGCATGTGTAAGAAATATTGAAATTTTTTGACTAAGAAGTTGTATAAGAATTCAAAAGGGACCACCTCTTCTATATTAAAAAAATTTTGTGCAATTTTTTTTAATATTTTACAAGTTTTTCTAAAAAATAATAAAAGGTTTATGCTCATGTTATCGGTAAAAAAAGGAAAAAATGAGAAGAATTTTAAAATTTTCTCTCCGACATTTTTTGTTAAAATATTTAGAAAACCTAAGAAAAATTTATCCTTAGAATCCAAGGTTTCCAAGGGCTTCGGTAGTAAATAAAGTTTCACTAAGAGAACTTATGAACAATGTTTATTTTTCTATCAAATATTCATACAATTGTTTTTTTTTATGAAAAAAAGCTAATATTTTCCGAAATTTACATGAAATATTTTTCTGATTAAATTTTTTAATTAAAACGTTAGTAAATTAAAGTATTTATAGTTTCCTTTGCCCGACATCTGAATTATGAGGTTAAAAATGTTTTGGTGGTGGAGGAACTAATGGTACTTGACCAATATTTTGTCCAGGCGGTGGAATATGTTTTGGTGGTGGTGGAGGAACTAATGGTACTTGACCAATATTTTGTCCAGGCGGTGGAAAATTTTGTGGTGGTGGAGGAACCAATGGTACCTGACCAATATTTTGTCCAGGCGGTGGAAAATGTTGTGGTGTTGGAGGATTAAATGGTACTTGACCAATATTTTGTCCAGGTGGTGGAAAATGTTGTGGTGGTGTTGGAGGAATCAATGGTACTTGACCAATATTTTGTCCAGGCGGAGTATATGGTTGTTGGTGATAATAATATTGGTTTCCGTTCATATTTGGTTGAGGAGGATTTATCGGCACCTGACCAGTATTATACTCAAAATATTCGTTACAACAAGGTTGTTGGAGGGATGGAGAAGGACCGTAATCAGGATAATTATCATAATTACGTGGATTATAATTAGGTGGCGGTTGAATTGGTGAGGGACCGCAAGGCTTTGAATTGGTATTACATGGTGACTGTTCAGGTTGCCATGAATTGATATTTGGATTATTCTTTGATTGTCCTTGGCCGTAATTATTGGGATTGTTAGGAATATATGGACGTGTTATTACAAGAGGAAATTTGTCCTCAAAATTTCCGAGATTTTGATAATCATTTGAGGGTGATGGTAACCATGGATTGGGATGATTTCCTTTAACTTGTCCTGGATTTGCAGGATGAGGTGGAACGCGATTTCCATAATTTTCATAATTTGGAGGACCATCGAAATATGTTGGAGAATGTCCTTTTACTCCATTGTTGATTGGGTAATCTAGAAAATGATTAAGTCAAAATTTATATTAGAATAATTAAATCAGTTGTAATTTTAATCAATAAAATTACTTTCGCTCGGAAAATGAGCTTGCACTTTAAGACTTAAACGGCAAAGAATTATACTAATTAGAATTAACTTCATCTTACAAATGAATATCTGCGTAAAGGTGTTTTCATTTTTTATATTATTTGAAAGCAATGAAAATTGAATAACGTAAAAAGTGAGGGTTGAAGAAGTGAAATAAAGTGAAAGGAAGTAAACTTAGTTTACCAAATATTTGTTTTGAATGTCATAATATTTGTGTTTGTTTTAAAAAAAAGAAAAAAAATTATTTATAAATAAACGCTCAAAAGAAACTACCGATAGCAAAGCTCTTATTGTAATTATAAAATAAAAGAGAGGCTATTAATTAGTTTAATTTGGATTGGATATACGTTTTTTTTTCATTTTTTATGACTACTCACTATTTAGATGTTCCGTATAGGTGCAAAAACACGGCGATGGTTTGGTGGGAAGAATTGAAGAAGGATGGGTAAGCTTAGGACTGCAGCCTGGACAGTGTATGATTATATCGATAAGTGTAATGCGTTTGTAGGTGAAGCATTTGCTGTAGGTGTGGCTAAATTCTAATCGTCATTAAAGTCTTGTCTAGACTGAGAATTGCGAGTGTTAATAAAAACGCCTCTTATCTACTAAACTGTGCAGTAGCCCGCTGAGATGTTAATGCAATTTGAATTTAAATGTGACTTCTTTTCTAGTTCTTATGGTGAATAAATAAATTATAATTATCAGGCAAAAGTAAATATTGGTTCAAAAGCTATTGACCGTTCTGCTCGTTTAAGTAGCTATATATTACTGCTTATGAGTCGTAATTCTTTACTATATTGCTCGAAGGTAATATTAGTTTCTCTATTAGTATTTGTAAGACTACGACTTTCATAATGAAAATAATCTGTTTAAGATTAACACAACGCTATAATTAACTTAAAAAAGCTTGCATAATTGATTCGAAAAGAGTTATCATTAATAAAGGCTATTACATTGACGCGATGTTCGGCTTCATATGACAAAAATTTCCTGGGAACCATTGGTAGCACTATACTAGGGATTGTTTTCTTATGAAAATAATCAAGAGTTAATGGTTTTGCGAGCAGTCTAAGAAGCCAGATGCCCTTTCGACTTAGAATTCATATTTTGCTTAAAAGAAAAATCGTCTGAGAGAAAAGTATTTACCTAACGATGAACTATACTTCCAATAATAGATTGAAGCAATTATTTTCATAGGAATTATCCATATATTATTAGGTAACGAGGAGTGTACCAGGTGTATTTTGCTATTTACATTTCAACACCGAAGAACTAAGAAATAATTGTATTCCCCCGGTTGGGTTCTAATCGTTAGAGTTTTCATCGTCTAGGGTAATGGGTAAAGTCATATTAACAACGCAAAAAGAGCAGTTTTTCAACAATTTGGTGGAACCGAAAATAGTAGAGATTATTAACATTTGAACAGAATAAAAAGAATCAGAGTTTTCGGAGTTATGCTCTGCGCCGTCTTGAAAGATGGCCTTTCGAGAAAAATGCTTTTAAAGCTTCAAGTATCCGCACATCGCTATATGTTCCTGAAATCAAACTTTTTGGTTATCTAAAATGTTTTCGCTTCTTGCTACTAAGGTATCTAAAAGATCATTTAAGCCAATAAAAAGTAATGAATTTAGGAAAAATTTTCAGTGATGTTATCTACTAAACAGTTTAAGTCTCGAGTTACTATGAAATATTTCTTGCGATTTTCATTTAAAATAAGAGATCATGAGTTTTGTCAAAATAGGTTAAGAAGTTGGTTAACAATCGATGCGCTTGGGATTTTCTACGAAATTTTTATATATTTTCATATATCTTGAAATGGATACCTCTTAGGAGTTGGAAGAGTAGCTTAAAAGTGCATGAGGGCACTCGAAGCTCTTTTAATTTATGACGTTTTAATTTAAACCATTTTTCCAAATATTTCAATTCCAACAATGTTCAGATCCATGTTAATGTCTAAGGAATTTCTCAGCAATTAAAGAAACTATGTAGTAGTAAAGTTGATTTAACGTTATTCTTACAAATGAAAGACAGGGTTATGTTAATTTATAGCCAGAGCATCATTTAAGGCTCTGATGGCTTTTTAATGCTAAAACTAATATCGCTAATATGGCTTTCGTGGATATAAAATGAAAAAGTCAAGTTTTTTTTTTAAATGAACTCAATGCCTGCTATAAAATAATAGCAAGATTCCTTATGATTATTCACGTAATATTATTTTGGTGTATATATATTTTAATATAATGTTTATTAACTGACTTATACTTAACTGAACTTATATAACAAAATGTTCGAAGATATTAAGTAACATAGGTGTAAAAATTTAAAGCAATTTCTGAACACATGTAAGTATGAGAGCAAAGTATTTAAATGTTACATAAAACCGAAATTCTAATTACTTAATACATAATCGGAACTGCGCAGCTCTGCTGTAATAAAATGCATGCAAAGTCTGCTCAGAATATCTATGAGGTTGAATTATTTCGTTTTATCCTTTTTAGCGCACGTATGAAAATTGTAACAGTTAACTGGGCCATTATTGCTGAAACACTAAAAAAGAACATCGTCATCATTAACATGAGCACTATTTACCTTATTTTTATCCGGCGGTTATATTACTAGTAACGAACATATTTGAAACATATTGCAAACAATTGTAAGTGTGCAGGAGTATGTATTAAACGCAATATCGATATAATTATATTGTCTCTTGGTCTGTTTAATGAATTTTCTGGTTATTGCTAACGTTTACAATACTTGCTGGTTTAATAAAGCCCCTAATCAACGAGGCAAGCAATTAAAATCATTGTTAGAGAAGAAAATTATTTTTGTTTTTAAGTGCGTTTTCAATTATTTCTGTTTTTTTCCTCTTCTTTGGACATTCAGAGTTAAAAGTGAATTAGATATTGGAACAGATGCGAACATATTCTTACGTGCGCAACATAGCGCGTTTTTCCTTCTCTTCCAATTTAGTACCATCTTAACTTGGCATTAATTTGGATTTCATCGCTTTTACTTCGGTTTTGATATCGCCATCGCTGCTAGGATCTAAATTTTCCAGTACGTGCGATTGTTCAACATTTAATCGTTTACCAGCTTTATGTTATTTTTTTAAAACTTTTTCAAGTGTCGAAGCTGTGACCAATACCGTCACGTTCACATTGTACGTATTATTGATAATACAGGAATCCCTCTTGTCATTTTATTCGGGAACTCATTTACTGCTATTTTATTTTCTTCGTCTATACTTCAGAATCATCTTCGATTCGTTCATATTATGCACAAATGCACAAACTGCGTTGGTAGGTGACGTCTGAACCTTTGTCGGATGTGTAGAGGTGAAGTCAGAACATTTTGTGCGGAAAATATACGCTTACTGTGTGAAAATAGTAAAAATAGTTTTTTCGAAGTTTTGCCCATCGCTCGCTGTAGGCATTTCTCACCTTTCTGATTATTTTTGACGTCTACACCAAAAGTGTGTTGTTCTTTTGAAGCAGACAAATCATCGCCCCTTTTTCGTACATTTTTGTAAAGAATTCAGGTCCCAGCGATGCAAATAGATAATACTCAGAAGAATTCTAGTCTGGTAAGTAAGCTGCATGAGATAGCACTTCCCAGTGCTTTCAACATGTCGTGAACGGACTTGATCGTATAGACGAATGGACGAATTTCACAGAAAAAAATAATATGTTATCGATTTTTACATTTTAGTCTTTTTTTCTGGTAGCGTTTAGAGCGAACTAACCGTTCCAACAGGCTGATAATTCTAGTCTCATCAAACGCATAGAATTGTCTTTCTGCCAAAGAGATTCGTTCTTACGGTCGATAGGAATGATACATCTGGCTAGACCCATGAATTTCGATGCTTTCCATTTCGTATTCCCGTTAGTGTAACGACGAAATGCTATTTACGAATGCTTTTGGCAGCCTCGTTCTTAGAAGAAACATTTTTGCGTTTTGATATGACTTGATGCGACGATTGCATGAAACAGCACATCTTCCAACATCTGCGTCCCCTACACGCGGTGTTACCTAGCTTCTCAAATTCTTCTTCCTTACATACACGCCTACTAAAAAAGCATAGTAATGGTAAACTAAAAATAGTATTAGGAGTGTGTATACAAAACTATTACCAATCGGCCAATGTCAATTTATATTGTTATTCACAGCTCGTCCATTAACTCCTATTTTGAGTTTAGTACGGCTTCTTTTTAATTTTTATAGCATATTTGTTAACTAAAACAGCTTTTTTGTTATATTTTTTCATTGTTTTCTTCTCTGTTTTGATAAACGTATTGTCGTTGCTTAACAAAGCCTTAATTTAAGTTTTGCTTATACTTAGCTCTTTATATATTTGCTAAATAGCCGACCTCACTTTATTTTTTTGCCCGTTTTCTTCTGTTCATGATTAAAATGGCAATGCAGTAAGAAGAGAAGCAAACATCATTAAAGTTTTTATTTAGGCGCCACATAGGGGCGAAAAGTGTTTTAGTTTGCATTGTAAATTTCTAAAAAGTGAAAATATAGGTTGAGGATGGTACATAAGTAATAAAAGATCGAAAGTCGTCCATCTTGTGCTTTTAGAAATATACATACTTTATTTTGGTTTTTGTTTCTCTCTAACCTTCAGCCAATCATTATTCATTTATTACAAATTTATTAATTGCGGTTTTCACTCCAGAGTAGATTGTTACGGAAATCATTTTATTTCGGCTTGTTACGGCTTTGTTGAAAATACAAGAGAATTTATAAAAAATAAATTTGTTCCAAAGTGTTTCCCAAAGATCTGATATTATTTTTCATCCTCCGTATTAATTGATGTTTCTTTATACTCTCTTTATAGATTGACTATTGATATCTGTTTTTGTGGTAGAATTCCTGTAATATTTAGCAATTACTGGCTTCCTTGCCATTGGATTCTTTTTCTTAATAAGAGCTTTCATAGCTTTATTTATCCAAAGGCGTAATACAACGATATCAGTGTATACATCGGGAAAATTTTGGGCTTCGCAACTCCATGATGCTATACCAACAACCTCATTTTTTACCACCAAAGTATTACCTGAGTCACCACCACAGGCAGCTTGATCCAACGCCCCAGCACATATCATGGTTTCCCTAATAAATTCACCATAAATATTCCATCCAGATGATGCACTATCTTTGCTATCTATATGAAGTACCGTAGCTCTTCGAAGATGTGCAGATATACCACTCGCTGCAAATCCTGTTATACCCCAACCACACATCAGAGCTCGTGTACCTGTTCGCGGCTTCTTTTTAGGCAATTTTATATAGCGTATGGTTCTCGTTTGATATACAGGTTTACGTAGCTTTAATATAGCAATGTCGTAAATTGGAACTATCAAAAATTTGTACATATTGTGGAATTCTGATTAAAATATCACCTCTCGGGTAATAAGTCGAGCCCAAGCGTACCTTTGCTTCTTCAGGTTCTATTTCACCAAAGCAATGGGCGGCAGTTAAAATGATATATTTATTTAATATGCATCCACCACAAATATGTTCACGTGCTTTAGTTTGAATAGAAACTTGATAAGAATGCTATGTGATAAGAGTTTCTTCATCACTAATTATGTGTTTCCTCCACTGCCAAATTTGAGCTTCACCAAAAACAACACATAACACCGCCAGCATTGTGGTTAAGTAGAACACAAGCTAACCGCATAAATTTTTGTTAGTTTTGCAGATATTTTTCCCACGTAGCTATTCTTCTTTGATATTAATAAAGAGCAACAATTGGGATTTCTTAATTCTGTTTAAATGTGTTTCGTTTATGACGTATAAAACACAAAACAATTAATTAAAACAAAAATTTACTTCAACTTTAAAGCATTTAACGAGTTTCTTATACAGAGTATACAGAAGAAGAATTTACTCATCAGTGCCTTCAAAAGTAGTTAACTGCTAATGAAGTTTTCTGCCTTTACTTTACTTTTGCTGTTAAGAAGTCTTGATTTTAGATAACCGCTTTCACAATTTTTTAACATATTGCACTGAAGTAATCATAGGATGCCCTTTATAAAATCATAACAGGTAAACGGGATTGCCAATATGGAATCATTATGGATGAATCGGAATATAAACACAGCCCGTGTTCTTACGGATCATTCATTTAATCTTCCCCTCTTCTATTATTTTCAGGATAAAAGTTATCGCTCGTTTAGACTTATTAATATCGTAACGAGACCTAGACTATCTAGCAATTTAATAATTAATAATAATAGTAATAATAATAATAATAATAATACTGTCTTCCGGCTCATTTCTCCTACGATTCCGAACGGGAATGAACACAAAGCACTTAGTGCCCTGATGGAATCAGGGTAGACGGAACTGCTTGTGGCAGCATGCCCGTGTCCGATCTACGTTTGTAAATTTTTGCATTTTATTTTTATTTCAGGATAAAATCTAATTTTAATTTACAATTCTTTAGCGTTATCCAATACCCAATCGCGTAGTGCGGCCACATCAGCATAGACACCAGGGTAACCATCCATCGCACATCCCTTTCCCCAAGATACAACACCGACCAATTGGCCTTCGGCGACGAAAGGACCGCCGGAATCTCCTTGACAGGCGTCTTTACCTTTAGTATAACCACATACCATTGTTTCTCTAGTCCTTTCGCCGTAGGGATAGTTTTCAGAAGCGCAATCTTCACGTTCCACGAATGTGACTTCGACTTCCATTAGAATATCGGAGGGATCACAACCCAGCCAACATGTAGATCCCCAACCAGATACAACAGCAGGAGTGCCAGTCTTTGGTACTTTCTTTGCCAATTCAATGTAACGCACCGTCGATGATTGCTTTACTGGTTGGTCTAACTTGAGAACAGCTATATCGTACCACAAAAGAATTTCATCGTATTTTTCGTGCCATTTTATCGCCTTAACTCCCGCCAATATTCCACCTTCATTATGACGCGTGGAGCCCAAGCGCACTTGCAAATTGGATGCTTGATCTTGGATGCAATGAGCGGCCGTTACCACAATATCCTCACTTATAATGCTACCACCGCAAGAGTGATTTCCTCTCCACTGAATTGATACCTGATAGGGACGAGTTTCTATCGTAGTTTACAATGCGACCGGAGACATGTTCATCGGCCAAAGGACCCGCGATGACGGCGCTCAAAGACACAAGCACGAGAAAGTAACGAAACATTTTGGAAATTAATTCGTGAATATTGTCCCCATTGTGTGTTGTTTAGTATTTATACTTGGTTGAAGCTAATGTCTAAACTATTATCTTGAATTGATTTTTTCCCAAGTTGATAATTATTATCTTAATTATTAGGTTTTTAATTCAAGTTTAAGTGCTTATACTTACATTCTTGCACTGTTATGTTTTTATGGTCTTATTAGTTTCTGTAATATAGAATGTTTTTGTTTTTTCTTAAGCCTTTTTGAATATTTTATCAATTTTACATCAACAGCACGCGACTGCTAATCAAAAAATATTTATTATTCGCAATGGAAAGTAAGCATACAGATATATAGTCATGTAAACAAGGGATATGTAGGCTTTTTTTTACTATTAACAGATTTATTAATAATCAAAAATAAGCAACAATAACAACAACGATTTTCGTCGACAAAAGAAGCAGTTTATTCTTTTAAAAATCACGCTTTGGAACTGACCCAAGCGAAATGCTGTAACAGATTGCTCAAACTAACGCAAAGATAATCATGATCATAAAAAAAGGCAATATTTTAATTTATTAAGTTTAAAATATAAATAATGCACTTCGTAAAAATGACGGTCTCGACGAAGTATAACATAACATGTTTCTGTTTGAAAATGATTTTAAGTGAACATAAAAAATTTACAAAGATATCTCATGGTATGTTAGAGAACTTAGATCTTGGCTTGTAACTCATTCAATGCGGTATTCATTTGACGCAGAAAGTCTTTTCTAAATGCTTGAGTAAAGGCTGAAAATTTCAAGAAAATAATTTACTTCACGTAATGAATATTTTTCTATAAATTTCAGAAGGCCCGCAAAAAATTTTCTTCTTTTGGAAAATCTTACAATGGTGGTATTTTTTGTTCTCTTGGCACATGAGAAAGCTACATTGTATTGAAGTGCTTAATAAAAAGAAATCTAAGAGATCATTATACATGTTGCTTCAGAAGCGCTATAATTTTTCGCCTGTTCCTGTTTGCTGTATCGGAACATGAACACGCAGCTGTTAATGCCCTAAGAATTAGGAAGTTAGATACACGGAACTGGTTATGGCAACATGTTTGGTTCCGACCTCTGATCGTACAGGGAGAATTTGCATTCTGCTAGTCGGACTACCTACTCTACATGCCGTTCGCTACAACTAATTCCCACAAAACAAAACTTTTTTTTAATCCCATGCAAAAATAATGGCAAATACTACGGCATTGCCAGAGTAGTGTTCGCTACAATATAGCTATTAACAATTCCTAATCTGAATATTCAGACCCACTCCTAATAACTGCAGTTCTCATAACCCTTTTCTGCACTAATTACTTAATAGTCTTACATATTGCTTACAAATCATTTTTCAAGGTTCTATTACCGTATCTTGGTCTGATAGATTTACATCTTTTTGGTAAGCTTTTTCGACTTAACAAATAAGGACCATAACGTTAAAGTACGGTTGTCTTGAGATCTTGTTGAAAACTATAAAGGAATTGCTAAGCTCTATACATTTGAATGTATTTTACTATCTTCTTTGGCATTTTCTTCCTTCATTATAAAGACAACAAATAGTTTCATTGATTCACGAATTTTGTTAAATAATATAAACTTCAATATTCCCGTCCGTAACTCAAAGAACTTTCTTCTAATAACACTTAGCCTATGTAGATCCAATTATGAACTATTTAAGCCACTTAGGTTTCTTTATAAAAAAACTAAATAATAGTTATAATTTGACGCTTGCGAATATTGAATTTAAAAAATCGTACAACAATCTGTCAAAATGCTAAACAGTATAGTTACGAAAACATTTCCAAACTTTCATACATTTGAATTTCGTGTTCTTTTTCTTACATATTATGTTAGCAACTTCCTCTATTAGTGATACTGTACCGAAAAATGCGAAATACAAAACTTTGATCTATGCAGAGACTTGTTATTAGAAAAAAAACCGTCTATTATTGTACTTTTTGCTAATAAATAATAAATTTTTGCATTTTGTTTTTATTTCAGGGTAGAATCTGATTTTAATTTACAGTTCTTTAGCGTTATCCAATACCCAATCGCCTAGTGCGGCTACATCAGCATAGACACCAGGGTAACCATCCTTAGCACATCCTTGTCCCCAAGATACAACACCGACCAATTTACCTTCGGCCACGAAAGGACCGCCGGAATCTCCTTGACAGGCGTCTTTACCTTTAGTATAACCACATACCATTGTTTCTCTAATCATTTCACCGTAGAGATAGTTTTTAGAAGCACAATCTTCACGTTCCACGAAAGTGACATCGACTTCCATTAAAATATCGGAGAGATTACAAGCCAGCCAACATGTAGTTCCCCAACCAGACACAACAGCAGGAGTGCCAGTCTTTGGTACTTTCTTTGCCAATTCAATGTAACGCACCGTCGATGATTGCTTTACTGGTTTGTCTAACTTGAGAATAGCTATATCGTACCACAAGAGATCGGGATCGTATTGTTCGTGGTATTTCATCGCCTTAACTCCCACCAATATTCCACCTTCATTGTAACGCGTGGAGCCCAAGCGCACTTGCAAATTGGATGCTTGACCACCTTGGATGCAATGAGCGGCCGTTACCACGATATCCTCACTTATGATGCTACCACCGCAAAAGTGATTTCCCATGCCTTTCCTTTGAATTGATACTTGATAGGGACGAGCTTCTATGGTAGTTTCTATGCCGTTTACAATGCGACCGGCGGCATGTTCATCGGCCAAAGGACCCGCGATGACGGCACTCAAAGACACAAGTACAAGAAAGTAACGAAACATTTTGAAAATTAATTCGTGAATATTGTCCCCATTGTGTGTTGTTTAGTATTTATAGTTATTTGAAGCTAATGTGTAATCTATTATCATCAATTGATATTTTCGCAAGTTGATAAGAAGTTCTTAATTATTAGGTTTTCCAATTGATAAGCGTTAAGATTTTAATTCAAATTTAAGTGCTTACTTAATATTCTTGCACTGATACGCTTTTACGGTTTTAATAGTTTGTGTAATACAAGCTTCTGCAAATGTTTTATCAATTTTACATCAACAGCACGCGACTGCTAATCAAAAAATATTTATTATTCGCAATGGAAAGTAAGCATACAGATATATAGGCATATAAACAAGGGATATGTAGGCTTTTTTTTACTATTAACATATTTATTAATAATCAAAAATAAGCAACAATAACAACAACGATTTTCGTCGACAAAAGAAGCAGTTTATTCTTTTAAAAATCACGCTTTGGAACTGACCCAAGCGAAATGCTGTAACAGATTGCTCAAACTAACGCAAAGATAATCATGATCATAAAAAAAGGCAATATTTTAATTTATTAAGTTTAAAATATAAATAATGCACTTCGTAAAAATGACGGTCTCGACGAAGTATAACATAACATGTTTCTGTTTGAAAATGATTTTAAGTGAACATAAAAAATTTACAAAGATATCTCATGGTATGTTAGAGAACTTAGATCTTGGCTTGTAACTCATTCAATGCGGTATTCATTTGACGCAGAAAGTCTTTTCTAAATGCTTGAGTAAAGGCTGAAAATTTCAAGAAAATAATTTACTTCACGTAATGAATATTTTTCTATAAATTTCAGAAGGCCCGCAAAAAATTTTCTTCTTTTGGAAAATCTTACAATGGTGGTATTTTTTGTTCTCTTGGCACATGAGAAAGCTACATTGTATTGAAGTGCTTAATAAAAAGAAATCTAAGAGATCATTATACATGTTGCTTCAGAAGCGCTATAATTTTTCGCCTGTTCCTGTTTGCTGTATCGGAACATGAACACGCAGCTGTTAATGCCCTAAGAATTAGGAAGTNCCAGCCAACATGTAGTTCCCCAACCAGACACAACAGCAGGAGTGCCAGTCTTTGGTACTTTCTTTGCCAATTCAATGTAACGCACCGTCGATGATTGCTTTACTGGTTTGTCTAACTTGAGAATAGCTATATCGTACCACAAGAGATCGGGATCGTATTGTTCGTGGTATTTCATCGCCTTAACTCCCACCAATATTCCACCTTCTTTGTAACGCGTGGAGCCCAAGCGCACTTGCAAATTGGATGCTTGACCACCTTGGATGCAATGAGCGGCCGTTACCACGATATCCTCACTTATGATGCTACCACCGCAAAAGTGATTTCCCATGCCTTTCCTTTGAATTGATACTTGATAGGGGCGAGCTTCTATCGTAGTTTCTATGCCGTTTACAATGCGACCGGCGGCATGTTCATCGGGCAAAGGACCCGTAAAGACTGCACTCAAAGACACAAGTACAAGAAAGAAATGAAACATTTTGGAAATCAATTCGTGAATACTGTTCCCATTGTGTGTTGTTTAGTATTTATACTTGTTTGAAGCTAATGTTTAAACTATTACCATGAATCGATTTTTTCGCAAGTTGATAATTATTATCTTAATTATTAGGGGTTTAATTCAAGTTTAAGAGCTTACTTAATATTCTTGCGCTGTTACGCTTATATGGTTTTATTAGTTTGTGTAATACAAAAAGTTTTTGTATGCTTTCTTAAGCCTCTGCGAATATTTTATCAATTTTTCATTAATAGCACGCGACTGCTAATCAAAAAATTTTTATTATTCGATGCGAACAGTAGGCACATAGGTACATATATATAAATGAGGGATATGTAGGCTTTTGTTAATAATAAGCAGCGATAACAACATTAGTCTAAAAAACATATAAATTACATCGAGCGCACGCATCAAAAATAAAATTTTGATTTTAAGAACCCGTACTAACTGCTTTCTTAAAAATTTTGCTCATCGACTTTTCATCGAGCTAATTTGCAATAATATAATGCTTGTTAAACTCAATACGAGTGAAAGAAATCCATTGAAGCATTTGTGATGTTCAGGAGTAAAATAGCTTCAATTGCTCTTTATTGCTTAGGCCCAAAATGCAGCATTAAAGGTGATCGGTGATCTGATTTTAATTTTAATGGCTGGAAAGTTCAGTTCTGTTCAATATAATAGACAGTGTACATGCTGCCATTATAATTAGCATGATTGAATTAGTTATTGCGTCGGCAAAAGAAGCCGTTTATGCTTTTAAAGACCATGTTTTGAATGTGATGCAGTGCGTTGAAGATGACGGAATGCTATATTATATAAATTTTTTATTATATAATTTTAAATATATATAAAGAATTTTAGTTCAATAAGTTTAAAATATAAATAATGCACTTCGTAAATGATTGTCTCGATGAAGTATACTATCACATATTTGAACATAAAATCATTTGAACAAATAATCATGATGAACTTTAAGTGAACATAAAAGAAGTTGTGAAGGCAGCTCTTGGACGTTGGATTGTAGCTCATTTGATGCGGTACTCATAGTAGAAAGAGCAGAAAGTCTTTTCTAAATGCTTGGGTAAAAGCTGCAAATTTCAAGTAAATAATTCCTGTAATGGATATTTTTCTACAAATTTCAGAAGTAACATAAAAAATTTTATACTTTTTGAAAATCTTACAATGGTGTTATACCTCAGTGCTGCAATTAATTTTTGGTCTCTAGAAACTCCAAATGTTGAATTGATGTGCTTAATAAAAAATGTTGAATTGATGTGCTTCTTAACTTGCGCTAATTTTTCTTTTATTACTTCCCGCTAAGTTAATTTTGATTTAATGCCCTTTCAAATTTTTCACAAAAACAATTTTATACCTACCAGCAAAGGTTGAAGATATGTTCATTTTGTCAAAACTTTTGCAACATTTAGAAAAAAGCTTCACAGTTCTTACGGAGCATATATTGTACATTCTTGATCAATAACGAATTCTGAATGGATTTAATCATGACCATTTGTCCGCCTGTGTAATGTCGGGTGTTCGCAAATATAAATATATCGGCTTCAAATTCGGGAAACACAATAGAGGTTATTCAATGCAGTTTGGTATTGAAAATGGGGCAACTCGGTTAAAGAACACGCCTAAAGTGTAACATATATAACATCTCTGATTTTTTAGTTTTTCCGTTATTGCTCATAAACTACAACAAAAGCACAATAAAAATTTGCACCTATATTTTACGTTTAAAACCAAAACTGAATTCAATTTTAAATTGGGTTGCTGCGCAAGAGTCGTGACTGCTAAGTCGGTGTTCGCGGATTCAAATTTCAGTGTGGCAGACCACACCTCTCGTAACTAAAATGATTGCCGAGCGGGCATGCCACTGAGCTACGGTTATTTTTCATATCTGTTTCCCTTTCCCCAACATCGCGGACACGCGTAGTGACCAACCCCTGACTTATTGATTGCATTATAAAATAAAAAATAAAAGCAAAATTACTTACTAAGTTTCTTTCAAAAAACATGCGCGAGAAAAATTATTTTCTTAATCATTTGCTTTTCGAAAGCAATTAACTGTGCTTTTATTGTTAAGAAGCAGTGCTTTATTACAGTACTTTATTATTATCTTTATAGTTCTCAAAATTTCTCTTCAAATTGAATTTAATTTTATCAAATAGTTTTTTGTTTCTTTCTTTTAAAAACTATTCATTGCCTCTTCAATCCAACTGCGTAAAGCTACAACGTCACTATAAACGCCTGGATAACCTTCAGCTGCGCAACCAATAGACCACGATACAATACCCACTACGTGGCCGTCTGCCACCAATGGACCACCAGAATCACCTTGACATGATGACTTTTCTTTGCCAGTAGCACAAACCATTGTGTCCTTAATATCCGTTCCGTACTCATAGTTGTTAGCACAATCCTTGGTATTGACGAATTCAACTTCAATACTCATCAAATTCGGGATCAAGTCACAAACTAGAAAGCAATCCGCACCCCAACCGGATACTACAGCTGGATGGCCAGTCGCAGGTTTACTATCCGCCAACTTAATATAACGTACCGTGCTTGATTGTTTCACAGGTTTTGCTAATTTTATTACAGCCACATCGTTAACTCGAGTTTCTTCAAAATTGAATTTCTCATGGGATTTAAACGTTTTAACATCTACTAAAATACCACCATTGGCGTACGTTGTCGACCCCAAACGAACTTTTATATCTTCAGGTTTCCGGCCATCCAAGCAATGCGCAGCCGTAAGAACGATGTCTTCGCTAAGAATGCTACCGCCGCAGAAATGATCATTCTCAGCAGTTTGCAACGATACCTGATAAGGATGGTCCTCGATTAACGCTGGTTGGCCGTTTACTATACGACCTTGCCAGTCCCAATTTTGAGCTTCTCCCAGGACAGACCTTAGGGCAATAACTACTAACATCAACTGAAACATGATGAAGACTTTCTTAAACTGTTCAGTTTTCATGAAAAGTCTTTCATTTTATACAAAATCGAACCACCAGTGCTTTAACAAAAAGATAACAGTTATAAGTATTTTTTAATACCAGAGCAATAAATTTGGTTTTTTTTTCTACTTATAACTGTGAATAGAATCAGAATTCCAGTTAATAGTCAAGACTTTGTCTAGAAAAACAAACACGATCACGCGTTTCTTTTTCACCATCTTCCGAATAAGTTGAAAATGTAATTAAATAAATAGCAAAATTAAGACATTAAGACATTAAATGAATAATAATGATATGCATTTTGACATCTAGAAGGATTAATCTTTTTTAGACTAATATATATAATTTCGAACCATATATTTTTATTAACTTTTAAATCAAAGCAGTGGTGCATTTTCCGTATCCGCAACCCAAAGCATAGGAGTTAACGATATCCTTGGTCAGGACACGATTCAGACTGTCGGTCTATCACATGTTCGAAAAAATTGAGATAGACGACACCATTGATGGCGACAGCTCAAATATGAAAATTGACGTAACAAACGGAAAGATATGGTTTACGAACCGTATTTAAAGTAAATGATTACGAGGAACATTTCACAAAACGTCATTGCATGAACGGTTATCTGCCTAAAAGTTAATCCATAGTAGACATAAAGAGATAAAAATTGAATTAGAATTTGGTGCAAATATTTCCTAGAACCTGAAAGGCCAGCGTAAGATAAATATCAGTTTGTTAATATTTATGTATGTAACTAAAACAATTCCTTGCAGACTTCCTTTATTTTAACAAAGATTTATGTCATTGCGGATGTAATGTTCTTGTTCTCTTTGCGATTTTTGGGTAGACTTCAACGATTTTTGGTTACCAAAATGTCACGAAACGCGTCGTACCGACTAATCCAGAGAATATCATGGAAAAGGTGACTACAGAAAAACCCACGATAAAGTCATTCAAAAATTAAAATCATGTCGAGTGTTCATTTGTGTGTTGCAACAGTATGTCCGAAGCGAATATTCGTAAATGTTTTGGACTTGATTTTCTCGATTAGGATTAACGTGACAGTAGTGTAGATGTTAGCACCAACGATGTTTCTCGTTAATTTTTCCTGCAATTTTTTTTGGAATATATTTTTGTTTAAGCTTAAGTTAAGTTAAGTTTTGTCAAAAGGTTTTTTACAGTCGGTTGAAAGAAGTATATAACATGATTTATTCCAAAAATTGCTTTTATTGCGAAATTATTAAAGTGAAGAAGAACATCAATACAGCTTTTTTTTAAAACCGACTTTCGCGATTAAATGTTTGAATTCAAGAAACCAAGATAATCTAGAAACAATAATCATTTGGTGTCATATGATATACAATCTGTCCTTTTCCTTAGATGAGGTAGCTTTCAAATTCTAGCGCTTCTAGAGGTTTTTATGCTTATGTCAATAGGATAAGTAGCCGAGAAACGAATTGAATTTGCCTAATTAGCATATTTTAAGGATATATGGATGAACGAGCAAATAATGGATTTTCAATCAATTCGTTTAACAGAAGCTTAAGTTCTTGTAAGTGTTAGCATCTGTACAAATTTAGTATGAAAAATAAAATGAATTGTTATTTATTTACTTAATATTTATTTATATTACAACCTATATTTAATTTACAAAGTTTTAGCGTTATCCAACACCCAATCACGTAGTGCAGCCACATCAGCATACACACCTGGGTAACCATCCATCGCACATCCTTGTCCCCAAGATACAACACCGATTAATTTACCTTCCGACACGAAAGGACCACCGGAATCTCCTTGACATGAGTCTTTTTCTTTAGTATAACCACATACCATTGTTTCTTTAATCCTTTCACCGTAAAGATAGTTTTTAGAAGCGCAATCTTTACGTTCCAAGAAACTGACTTCGACTTCCATTAGAACATTGGAGAGATCACAAGCCAGCCAACATGTAGTTCCCCAACCAGATACAATGGCAGAAGTGCCAGTCTTTGGTACTTTCTTTGCCAATTCAATGTAACGCACCGTCGATGATTGCTTTACTGGTTTGTCTAACTTCAGAATAGCTATATCGTACCACAAAAGTTCGGTGTCATATTTTTCGTGGTATTTCATCGCCTTAACACCAACCAATATTCCACCTTCATTGTAATGCGTGGAGCCCAAGCGCACTTGCAAATTGGATGCTTCAACATTTCTGATGCAATGAGCAGCTGTTATCACAATATCCTCACTTATGATGCTACCACCGCAGGAGTGATGTCCATTGGTTATTCTTTGAATTGATACTTGATACGGACGGGCTTCTATCGTAGTTTCTACGCCATTTACAATGCGACCGGCTGCATGTTCATCGGGCAAAGGACTCGTAAAAACGGCACTCAAAGAAAAAAGTACAAGAAAATAACGAAACATTTTGGAAATTAGTTCGTGAATGTTGTTTCCGTAGTGAGTTGATTAGTATTTATACTAAGTTAAAGTAACTTTCTGGAATATTATCGTGCACTGATTTTGTTCATCAGCTGATAAGCTTAACGGTCAGAAGCCTTTAATCGTTAGTATTTCAATTGATAACCGATAACATTCTATTTCAAGTTCGAGTGTATACTTTATTGCTTTGCATTAATGCACTTTTATGACTTCTTTTTTTTTTTAATTATTACCGAATAGTTCTTTTTATACTCATCAACGAAGGTGAGGGTGTATTTCATTTCATCATTTCGTTTGCAATGCCCACAAGAAAATTTCAAAGACTCCACAAAGTATTTATATATTTGGTCAATATCAAATTCAGAATCCACCTAGGTGTTTCCGTCCGTCCGTCAGTTCATCTTTGTTTGCTTATTTGTGGAATGTCTGGAGCAACCATTTTCCCTTTCGCAACAGTCAAGAGTTATTGCCCGTACCTTGGTACAGAAAATCGGTAAAATCAGTCAAAGGACACGCCTATAAGCTGAAATTACCTCTTCTTTCGGTTACTCATAAATTACACAATATAAATTTCCAAAGTATGCCATAAAAATGGAAAAAATCTGGCATCGACATTTAACTTTTTCGAAACACTTTTGAAGATAAATGTGGCGGGAATGAAAGATTCGGCACAGCCGAATTTAGCTTTC
Organism: Glossina brevipalpis; assembly: GCA_000671755.1. NCBI lineage: Eukaryota > Metazoa > Arthropoda > Insecta > Diptera > Glossinidae > Glossina > Glossina brevipalpis. The sequence continues at coordinate 34,230 of KK351124.1, read as the reverse complement.
CCACATGTTTATATTTATATATATATATATATATATATATATATATATGCATATATATATATATGCATGTACATATGTATTTTATCACCACTGTGTTGAGGAGAAGAAAAACAGGGGATAATTAATTAAGATAATAAATACATTATTAGACAATTCAATTTGCTTTTGTAATATCAGAAAGTATTTGGTTGTAAAGCGCATTGAACTGCCTGAAGGACTTAATGCAAAAAAAAAAATTAATTCAATTTTCCTAGATCACGTTAATTTTTGTTTTTTAATATCTTTCAAAAACATTTTCCCTTTAATACTCAAACATCAGCTTGAAGAGGTGTCTTCGAATATTATTAATTATTACAAAGTTATCAAAAATATTAATTATTTGTCTGCCAGGATGGTGGAATTATTCCTAATGTCGTCTCTAATATGTTTTCAAAATTTGCAATTAATAAAAGAACACAAATACAATTAAGAGCTTTATAAAATATTTGACATTTTTTAAATTAATTTTAATTATGCCTCTAATTTAGTTACGTTATTAAATCCTACTAATAATATTAAAGCTCTGCTATAACAGAATATTTAATGTTGACAAATTTTTTGCGTGTTTGTACTGGCGTAAGGTATGTTTAAACCTATAGACGCATTATTTTATTTTCTTGTGCTGTGGATGTATACGTAAAAATTAATTTTTATATTCACCTCAGACGTTATTCATTTCAATGAAACGTTTACAAAAGCTTTTAAAGATTACACAAAGAGAGTTTGTATTAAATATTACAGAAATATATTATTACAATAAGTTTACATCATAATTTTCTATAACAGCCTTTTTACTTTGCTGGAATTATTGCACTTATATTTCGACAGCTCGCTGTTACTGTTATGAACTATGCCATGAGGAAGGAGCATCAAATTGTCATCGATGTTTATTAAATATTAAAATAATAGAATGTTCACGATATGTGCTTCTTTGTTGTTCTAAGAGAAATCCGAATGTTCCTTAGAAAAGACGGTGTGATTCCGTAATACTTAGAAATAATTGATAATCTTGCATATGTTTTCTTTATTTCATAATTTCCCTCTGATAATAGTAAAGAGCCACAATAAATATCTTATAACGGCATTGCTTAATTGCTTAATGGCGATGAAGTGCAAAAGGTAGAAAAAGTTTGTGTTGAAATTAGAAACTGACTTCAATTATGAAATATGTACCGAATTTCTTATATAGGGCGCGTAATAAGTTTATGATAAATGTGAACAGCAATGTTTGACACATTTGATTATGACGATGCTAAAATGGTCTCGAATCTTAAGGTGATGCCGAAAATATGAATCTTTTATTGTATAACCTTAAAAGTCTACTTGTTCTTTTGACGTACGAATTTCATATATTTTGACGAAAGTGGTGATTATTGATTTATAATAAATTGTACAACAAGTGCAGGAGTATACTCATTTTGTCAAAGCTCTTGCGACATCCAGGAAGATGCTTCGGAGAATCCATGATATATACGGATTCTTGTTCAGCATCAAAGTATGAATCGATCAATATGCATCTCTCTCCAGGCCCTCTAACATTATATAATATCGAAATTTCATGTGTTTTTTTTAAAATTTTTTTCTAAGGTTCGGGCATTGTCGAATATAGTTTTCTTACTTTTTTCTATTCGCTTTATTTTAATTAAGTTAAATGAAAATCAATTATGATGTCTTCACCATCTACCAAAAATTTGAAAAACGATTAGTGGTTAATTTTCGAAGTTTGTGTACTGAATTGCTTAGGAATTTGTAGAATACATGTAAGCTCTAAATTGAAAATAGTGTTAGCTTCACTTTTTTGATGCAGTCTTTATTAATATAACCTTTATTAATACAATCTTGACCGACTATCAATTTCACCAGCGCTAACGTCTTCAACGTTAAATTCGATCACTTTTTAACTGAAGTCAATCCTAAACATATCGTTCAGGATCCCGTTGTCCTATTGAAAGACTTTATTAGCAAAACTAAGATGAGCACCAATAATATGATCGGTTTTTCTTCTGCTTCTAACCTAAACCTAAAAAAAATGTCAGATATCTGAAATTGAGATTCCAAAAGTTGATATCTTGAAAATCCTTTCCAACTCATATCGATATAATTCCAAAATCATAATCATTCCAACATTACTCCAAAATCAATACTCAAAAATTATTTAAATAGTTTATCAAACTTATTACAAAACCAAACCAAAATTGTATCTAAATCATTCTGAATATTAACCGATGGTCACGCTTTAAAGCATTTCAACGTTATCTTAAAATCAGCACAAAAGATTTCAATGAGAATTTATTTCCATATTCAAGTCAAGAAAATAAATAGCTCGTCATGTTATTATACTATACGCTTCGAATTTGTTTATTAAGAAATCATATGGAAAAAACTGAAGTTAATAATTAAACTAAAAGCGAAACTAATCTTAATTTACAAGTTTTGAGAATTATTCAGTACCCAATCACGGAGAGCGGCTACATCGGCATAGACACCGGGGTAACCATCCATCGCACATCCTTGTCCCCAAGATACAACACCGACCAATTTGTCTCCGGCCACGAAGGGACCACCAGAATCTCCTTGGCAAGAGTCCTTTTCTTTAGCATAACCGCATACCATTGTTTCTTTAATCTTTTTGCCATAACGATAAGTTTTAGAAGCGCAATCTTTACGTTCCAAGAAACTAACTTCGACTTCCATTAGAACAGGGGAAAGATCGCAGGCCAAGAAACATTTGGTACCCCATCCAGACACCACGGCTGGAGTACCGGTCTTTGGTACTTCCTTTGTTAATTCAATGTAACGCACCGTCGATGATTCCTTAACAGGTTCATCCAATTTGAGAATCCCTATATCGTACATCACAAGTTTGGGATTGAATTTTTCGTGATACTTCAAGGCTTTGACACCCATTAAGATGCCACCTTTATTGTAATACGTAGAACCCAAGCGTATTTGCAAATCTGAAGCCTTAACACCTTGCAAACAATGAGCAGCTGTTACTACAATATCTTCACCAATAATACTGCCACCGCAGAAACGTCTTCCATTGCCAATTTGCTGTAGTGATACCTGGTAAGGACGAGCTTCTATTGTAGTCTCATTACCATTGACAATACGACCAGCTATGTGTTCGTCCGCCAAAGGACTGGCAAAGACGGTACTTAAAGCAACAAGTACAAGAAAATATTGTAGCATTTTGATAATTAGTTCGTGAATGCTGTCTCAGTAGTGCATTCGTCAGTATTTATACTAATTTCAAATTAATATTTGAAACATTATCTTCAAACGATTGTTTCCATAAACCGATAAAAAAAAGCGGTCATTTGCATTTGCTGCTGATAAACGATAAACGATTCAAGTTCATTCTTCGTTTTCTTAATATAGTAATTATTGACTTCATTGATTTCATTTAATTACTTGCGCAATACTTTTCCAGTATATGAAAGGCTGGCAGGTTTGTCTTAGTATTTACGAAAAGCTTCTTATCTGTTTTGAGTTAAGAATACGCAGCAATTATTTAATCAAAATACGCTTTTTAATAATCCTCTTTGTTATCAACAATTTTAAACCAGTGTGGTTGAATTGCAAGATATTTTCCTGAACGCGAGTGTCAGTGAAGCGATCGCAACGAATTCTTCGTCGTTTTTGTAACATTTCCTAAAAAATATTTGATTCCGAAGAATATCTTTTAGAGGTTTGCTGGTTCGATTTTTGTATATTGTGATTGTGGCTGTGAGTCAATCAGGTTTATTTTTAAAATCATTTTATTTTTTTTTTGTTCTTCACTTTAAAGGGATATTTCAACTTTCTACTTCAAAAGGAAGACACATGGCGATATAGACAAACATTCTAAATCGGCCTAGAATGCTAATCAAGAGTGCAAATACTTTCTAAAGCCTTTGATGGGTAAAAGGAAAAGTGTAGTACATGCTTTTCTTCAGAGTGATGAAGGTAGAAACAAAGAGAAAACCTTACCTATATTTGCATACACCAATGACGGGAATTTACGCCTTTACTGCCACTATCAAACCATTTCATTAATAGCTAAGTTTTTTTAATTTTTGGTTAAATATACGATAATAACATTAACGGAAGAAGAATTTGAACTGCATTGAACTCGTGCGTTCGGAACTTGATAAAAAAAGTTGTAAACTTTTTTTTTTTTTTTTTTTTCTTTCGATCTAAGTTGCTTTAAGAACTATACTCGTTCTTTGTTAATAAGAGAAATACATTTATGAAACATAATACATAAATGTGTAGAAAAGTACACAAACAAAAGGTATTTATAAAAAGCTTTTAATTATTAAAAAATCATTGTCACAAAACTCTAATTTTAATAAAAGTTTGAATTTTGATATCTATCTTGTTTGAAGTTTGATATCTATGCATTTCAATGGATAAAAACAAATTTATGATTTGCGTTCTTCAATTACCGTATTATAAACTAGTTTATATTGTCCTCATTACTTATTATTATCCATATACCTTAGCTATTAACTATGTAAACAGATAAACTATCGTTTTGATTAACATTGAAAAAAAACTTTCACTTATGTATAGCAAATGTTTGATAAGGCATTCGCATTTCGATTTTCAAATTTATTTCTCGGACTGATAAACGATGAAGTTATTAGAGTGAGCGTCATTTCTATTCATTCGTTACGTTACTAATCAAGAGAATGGATGGATTGATTGGTTGGTTGTGATATTTTGTTTTTATATTCGCTTACAGATACTTTAGATTGGGGGGAAGTTACCAGCTTGCGTAAGGGGACATTAGAAGCGGTATAAAAAGTGCTTGTTTTCATGATCAGCATGGAGTGCGGAATTTATTTGATCATATTTCTCTGTATGACTTTTGAAATAATTACAAATTGAACTAAGAAAATCAAAGCGATTTTAATTTTTGTTCTCTTAAAATTAACTTCACAAATCAAAGATATAGGGAATGAGAATGAGGAAACCATTTGCTGTATAAATGTTTCTTATACATAATTGGATTTCGTATATATTATCAGATTCAGGGAATGATCGGATACTGTTGCGAATTTCAAGTGTTTGATAAATATAAATCGGGCAATTCGTGAACTATAGATATTCTCGATCAGTTTGAACAGCAGAATCGAATTTTTAACTTCCATATATTTGTCTCTACTTTTGGTTTATGTTTGGTTAATTTATTGCCTTAGAACTGTACTTTCAGAATGCCAAATATTATCTTAATTCATTCTTACTTATGAAATCAATTAAATTTTTCCATAAGTTCGAAAAGAATTCAAGAATTTCTGAAAATTAAATATTTCCTAAATTATTCGTTTAATAAAAATATTTATGTTAAACTGTTTCCGAATTTTCTTATTTTACGGAATAAGATCGTATGATGATGCCATGAATCGCTAGCTTGGTTGCTAGCAACCCCGTGTCAGCAGATTATGTTTTACAGTTTACTTGATAGTACCGTGTGTTGTGTTACAATTATAGAACACGATGCTTACACAATTTCACAACATGTGACGTTTACAATACTGAAGTTTCTTTTAAAAAAAAAAAGCAAATGTTGCGCAACATTTCTCAACGTTGTGCCTATGATGAGTTATATCAAATAAGTTAATACTAATTATTAATATTATGTTTCTGTTTCTTTTTTTAATTATTGAGAATTATACCTATTTTTTAGTTAGAGCCTTGAATGAAATTTAACTACAGCGAACTCTTATATATGAAATTAAAACAAATCATTTGTGTTTACGATAAACTATATATATGTGTATTCAATGACGTGTAAAGATGTTTTGTTCTTAGATTTTTATTAAAAATCCATGCAATACCTACAACTAAACGTCATATTCGCATTTTGAATTTTGATCTTTGGCTTTACGACTTTGAATGTTTAATCACAAATGTGCAGATTTTAAGAGAACTGTCAAGCTTACGCCAACCTGTTAAGTACGTCACAGAGAATTTTGATTATCATAGTGGAGCAGTTTAAAGAAAATGTTAAGAATGGAAGAAAATATACCTGCAATATTTTTAAGTAATTCCCAAGAAAATAAGCAGAGTTCAGAGTTTATATTTATAAAACTAGTAATTGATTTGAAAATTTTGAAGAAAAGTTGTTTGTACTTTGGAATCCGTCTAAAAACGGTGTTTTCGTTTTTACATTTTTTGCTTATCCTTTTCAATATAATATTTTTTTTTTCTCAATTTTAATAATAATTATTTGATGCTATTTTGCTTCGAAATAGCAAGTTTGACAAAAACCGACAAGCTATTATGGCAAATGTAGACTTGTAATGCCAGAATAAGTCTGTACTTCTACAGCTATCTTTGTTGAATTAAATGAAACTGTATTTGTCATCTCCTGTTTTAATTGAACGGTTTGGTTCATTTTTAATAAAAGTATATAGATATTGCAGAAATCTAATTTTCCATACCCATCATCGAGATGTTACGGGTATATTACTTACAACTGTCTTGCAATTTTCAGAGGAAATCTTCAGGGACTTCATAAAACACATATAATTGATCTGTATAACTTCAGATACAACGATGAAAATCTCCACAGTTTCTGTGGAAAAATCAAGAGGGCCTACCATCTAAAGCATTTACGATAAATTTCATTTCTTATTTCCTTTTTTTTTATATGCTTTCAATAGAAAAGTGAGCACAGAAATCTTCAACACAATCGAATAAACTTTTTGAATATATTTTTTTCCTCTTCCCGTACTCAAAGCAATTTTTCTGGTTATTTTATATTTTCTTAACATTTTTAGTCTTAAAAGTGAAATTTTGATATTTTATTCGCAATATTTTTAAACAGGAGAAGACATCTATCATTGTAAACACGAAAGCTTGTTGATCAATTGGAATTTTTAATTGATTGTTTAAAAACTAAGACCTATACACTTAATTTAGTTTTACATATATCTGTCTAAAAAGTAAGGGCAAAAGTTTAAATATTTTTATGCTTTTGGAGATAAAAAATTTAATAATTGATTTGTTAATTGGAAACAAAATTTACAAACATATTCTTTGGCAAATTTTCCATTTTAAATATGCGTGAATTATTTTACACCCTTTTGTCTTTTACCTTGTATTTCTTCCTCAATTTTTTCGTTGGTTAATGGCAGATCACGTCTTTTTTCTTTCTTCCTTCATTTCTGGCTATAAATTATTAAAAAACGTACGTAAAAGTTCTCTCTTTCTCTCTTAATTTTTTTTACCCTAGTAGTACAGTTTCTATAATTTTTATTTTACGACATTGAAAGAATATCATTTAAGAGATTCATTCCCTCCAATAGTTACATCCAATCTCAGCACTAGCGTTAGTACTAAGTATAAGAAAGAAAATGAAATCGTTTTAAGTACTTGATGATGTACTTTTTCGGTTCACTATCCTGTAATTTAATATTCAATAAAATATAAAATATTCAATAAAATTCAAAGTTATTTCTCTAATTTCACTAAGTAATCACTTTATTTATAAACTAAGAGTAAAATTTGATTTACAATTGTTCGGCATTCTCCAAAATCCAATCACGTAGAGCAGGTACATCAGCATAGACACCGGGGTAACCATCCATCGCACATCCCTGTCCCCAAGATACAATACCGACCAATTTGCCTTCAGCCACGAAAGGACCACCGGAATCTCCTTGGCAAGAGTCCTTTTCCTTAGCATAACCGCATACCATAGTCTCTTTAATTTTATCACCATAGGTATAATTTTTAGATGCACAGTCTTCGCGTGTTAAGAAATTGACTTCGACTTCCATCAAAGTGACGGAGAGATCACAAAATAGATAACATTTAGTACCCCATCCAGATACCACGGCAGGAGTGCCAGTTTCTGGTACTTTCGTAGCCAATTCAATGTAACGTACTGTCGATGATTGTTTTACAGGTTCCGCTAGCTTGATCACTGCCACATCGTTCATCATGTTGCTTGAATCGTATTTCTCATGATATTTCAAAGCCTTAACTTTAACTAATATTCCACCTTCATTATAATATGTAGAGCCTAAACGTACTTGCAGATCATTAGGTTTGGCACCTTGCAAACAATGGGCGGCTGTCACTACAATATCCTCACTTATGATGCTACCTCCGCAGAAATGATTACCTTTTCCAACCTTTTGAATAGATACTTGATAGGGACGATCTTCTATTTTTGTCTCTACACCATTGACGATGCGACCAGCATCGTATTCATTGCCGGCCGGACCAGCAAAGACGGCACTGAGAAAAATAAGTACAAGAAAATAACGAAACATTTCGAAAATTAGTTTTTGAATGATGGCCCAACTGTGTTAAGGTCTATATTTATATAGATTTACTAACCGTTACGCATATTATCTATTATGGAAAATATTATCTTGAACTGATTTTTTCGCGAGCTATTCAACTGATAAGCAGTGTGGTCAAAAACTTTCAATTGTTAGTATTTTTATTTGATAAACAATACCATCTCAAGTGCATACTCAATGCTTTTAGAGTGATTTGCTTTTACAATTTTATTTATTTATTTGTGTAATATTGTTTTCAAAAATTGGGAAAGATCTCAGAACACGCGTTATTTTGTTTGTTTACAAATAGTTTCTTCGTTTTTTTTTTTTATCAACGGTTTTAGAAGCACACGCGACTCTAATTAATTAGAACATTTTTACTAATTACATTTGAAAAAACTAAACGCGAAGCTTACGCATACGTTGGAAGTTTCGTATTTATTTATTTTTTTTTTTTTTGGATGATAGATTATTCGATTAACGGTTTATTAAATTCTTTTAAAATACTTGACAATTTTTGGTTATCATAAAAATATGCGATAAAAATATATAATCAGAAATTTTATTTAACAAAATCTCAAAAGCTTTTGAATTGCATTGAACTCACGCATTAAAAATTCAATCTAAGGAAAGAAAAAATCCATGGTCGAACGAATTCGAGACACATTGTTGTGCTTAATCGCACTGATGATGACTAACTATTCAGCTATCAGTGTTAAGTTGAATGTACACGATTATCATATCAATTATCGTAAGGTGTTAGTAGCATAATCGAAGAGTATTGAAATATGTTGGCGAGATTTCAAACTACAAGGTAAGTGTGATAAAGACTAAAAATCAATAATTAAGAGAAAGTGTCAATATGATTAGAAGTCTACATATAATGAAACAAAATTAGAGAATTTCACGACGAATATTCCAAAACTTACGACGTAACATTTTGTGTTATGTAGTATCATGTGTTTGCCTTAACTATCATTAAAAAGATTAGATGAGCTAGTAGCGATTCTATATAAATACACGCCATTCTTTATTTATTAGTTTAACTTTGCAAAGAATGCGAGGCTTAACAACTTAATCCGAGAATAGAAAAAACTTCTTTCACTTGGAGATTTGCGATACTATATTATTCGGGAATACTCTTGTCGTGCTCACGTCATCAACACGCAATAGTGCTAAACCAAGAGACTTTACAATGACCAAAATGCCACCTGAATTATAGGAACTCTGAAAAGAATTTAGGCAACTATTCTTATGGTTGAGAATAATGTAGACATCTTCGCTTTTTTGGTTTAAAGATGGTTAGTTCACCTAAATAATAGTTTTGATGTCTAATAAAATTTTTCATGAAAGAAGAGAGAAGACTGCATAAAATGTTAAAGAATTACCGAATTTCGTATACTGGATGCTGTAGACAGACATATCTCTTTTCTTATCTAAGAAACATTTTTTAATATAAAAGGAGAACAGAAGCGTTCTTTGAAGGAAAGTGTAGCAATTTTTTTATAAAAATGAATTTAATGATATTTTTTAGTTTTTAACATTATAAGTAGAATTTATTTAATAAGCAGGTTGGACTAATAAAAACGAGAGTTTTATATTTTAACTTAAACATAAAAATCAATATAACATACATACTGTATTTCATCAAAAATATATGAGCGTAATGGAAACTTCACTTGGTATTAGCATTTGAGGATGCTATGACATAAGTGTTGTATACAAATATTCTGCCTCATGTGAATTGTTGCTTTAACATAAGATTTCCCATAAAAAAGTAATGCACGAAAGGAGAAACTTTTTTAGCATAAATTCTTAAAATAGACTATATAGTTATAAACGCGGGAGCTAAATCGGCATATATATCTCATAAATACCTTAAGTAAAAAAAATAGGGTTTAAAACGGCCTTTATTGTGCTGGGGTAAGCTTTAAGAACGTTATCGTGATTTTAACACATAATTATGAACAAATGTTTTTTTATGCGTTATTATTGGTTGATAATGAAAGCTCAATCCATTTTTAAGCATTTGACTCATCGCGTACCTTATAATGATTGCAATAAGGTGCAATAATAGACGTAACTTATTAGGCCAATAAAAACGTTCATTAAACGAACATTATAAGAAAACTTATACTCAAACAGCTAAGAACATTATATCTGGCTATGACTGCTTCTTTTATATCCAGCGCTTTAATCTTGAAAAAAGAAAAAATCAAAAAAAAAAAACGAAGTTTTAATGTTTTATAATATTATTACATTCAATTGTATTTTATTTTATTGAAGAATTTTTGTGAGGTGACAGTAAAAAATCTCAAAAACCAATGCCTTATTATAAAATATTCGAAACGCAGGTTTTGTATAAAAAATTTTTTCAATACCTCTTCTCAAAACTTGTATGCGTTCGAAGATATGACTTTAAGTGAACGACTATCATACAGGCAGTGGCAGGCAAGTCTTTTGTCATTATATCCTTTCATTTTTATACATGTCTCTTATATTTTAATATTCTATATTCTCATATTTTTAATATTCTACGCTATGATGAAAAAGATCTTTTAACGGATGTTTTACGCTCAAATTGTCACTTTCTATAACTCTGAATTAGGTATATGAAGTTGGATTCCTTGGAGTAGAGTCTTTAGATATACCGCGTCTTTCCATGCAGATGAAATTTTACTTCGTGCTGCTTAACGGAATTATTCCCTGCTTTTCTGATTGCTACGAACCCGCTACACTGGCTAGAGAGAAAGCATAACATGTGAAAAGTGTTCTTTGGAATACATGTGCTTACCAATCAGCATGCACATAGCATTATTTTTTTTACAATTTTATGATATCTTAATTTTACGTCGTTTGTGATATTCAAGTACCGTAGTATTCTTTAGCAGCAGTCAAATGTTGGGTATATTATAATATTATAATATTATTATCATATTATATATCATATATTATACATTATTTATTATGTATATATTATGTATATTATATATTATATATTATACATTATATATTATATATTATACATTATATATTATATATTATATATTATATAGCTTATTATAGGTTGTTATTAAACCTGAACGAGAACATGTTCTTAGATGCATAGTGCAATCCTGAAAGAAAGCCTGTGGAGGACATTTGAATGATGTTGTATTCAACTAATAATGGCAAGGTCTATTGTTTATTAATATATTGAAATTAATACAGAAGATTAAAACAATAATTTTTTTTTATAATTTGACAGGGTTGGATATAGTTAACCAGATCACGCCAAGTTTCACACGCAAAAGTGATTCACGATAATCACAAATGTGTCTTGTTTATGGAATTTTTAATGTCTATGTCTTTACAAAGTGTTACTAATTGCGAGAATAAAAATAGGGGAAAATATGTTAACAACAACATTATTCTGATTTCTATGTTTATACACTTATAGGACGAAGCGCTTGCAGAGCGTAACATTGGAAAAAATTTAAACTAAATGATAAATGTGACAGCTTCCTCGCACATATACATTCACAATATTTGTATTTTTGTTTGTTTGGAGCTCTGTAGGCTAACGCTTGTGTCGAATCGAAAAGAATAAAAATGAATTTCAAATTTGTCCTCTGGTTGGAAAAAGGAAACAACAGTTGTTTGCGCTTTCGACCAAAAATGCGACCGCATGAGATGATTTATTGAACAACCTGCTAAATATCTATTACAAACCACCATAGACCTGAAAAACAGTTTCCGAATTGCAGGTGCCAGAAATCGAGCGTACCATCATAACAATGTCTATGGCCTGTCCGTGTTCTACAATAGATATATAGCTTTTAAAAGAACCTATTATTAATTTTCGTATAAAAACGAGACATGTCTACATGAACATTTTGTAATTGGTAAATACAGTTAAAATATAAAGAAATTAAACAAATAAAAAAATTATATTCGGCTATACCGTATCTTTTATACCCACCATCTTAAAGAGCAAAAAAAAAAACTAAATTTTATTGTGTAGTCTAGGAATAGGAGTCGAATAGTAAGCAGAACAGTCAGAAAAAAGAAGTGTTTTCAACTTATTTTATACTCTAGACGTAGCCTGCGAACTTTTTCCAATACCAAGGCATGTGAAAGTACTTTCGATGTTTTTGTCAAATTACATCCAGGATTTAAATTTTTGCGATGGGGAAAATGGTTATAGCCGATATTACAAGGATAATCACGAATATATATGCACTTTTTGAGGTCTCTGAAGCTTCGTTATGGATATATTGCAAACAATATGACAAAATGAATATATCCCATATAAAAAAAATGTACTGTCAATTTCTTCTTCTGAATATTCGGTAAATATTAGTTCATCATATCTATACCTTTTGTCTTAGGACATATAAATAAGAGTGTGCGATCAGCCAAATTAAGTTAAAACCAGTTTTTAAACTGTTTCTTACATTAACCATGAAGTTTCTTTCGATTATACTTCTAATCATAGTTGCTGCACTCTTTTTAGTGCCACAGGATGCCTATGGCAAAAAAAATAATAAGCCAACCTTGAAAAATAAGCATGTAAACGGACCACCACCAGGCACTAGGGTAACGGGAATCCCAAAGGATCTTAAAGAAAGACAGAATTACAAGGAACATGGTCATAGAAATGTATATTAAAAACTTTAAAACATAAGTAAATTTTTTACTTAATATATTTCATTTATAAAAATGACTAAATTTTTAAAAATTTTAATAAAGCTTACCCCTAATCCGTAACCAAAAAAAGGCTAAGTTGTAATAAAGAAAACTTTCGTTTTTGAAAACAACTTCAAAAAAATCGGATGTTTCATCAGGTATTTGTTCCAGACCATACAATAATTATTTGATAGAATTAATTTGCCATATTATTGGCATTGCATACATTCTGAATGGATCAAAGATAGAATAGAGGCATAAATAGAAACAATATTTGCGTTAAAAAATGCACAATTTAGTTGCAACCGTGTTAACATAATGAAAATATTAATTAATAAATAGTACGAAGCAGAAGAGATATTAATTAAGTTTTTCACTTCATATTGCAGTCCTTTGGAGAGAAATTAGTAAATTATTGACTACAACTGGGTATATAGATATATCTCAACACCTTAAATTTCATAATTCGGAAACAAAGTATACAACGTTCAACTGTTAGTGCTTTTTTTTTCTTTTGCAAAAAGCTTAATAAAAAAGAGAGAATATTATGGATTTGCGGTTGTTACGCAAAGTTTTATTTTTGATGTTTACGCTTTTTGAATCATGGTTTTTTGTTCCGCTAAATTATTAGGTAAGGGAAACCTTTTTACCAAAATTCAACCATATTTTCTTATACTTTAAAAGAACTTTATTTAGATCGATTACCTTTTCAAATGTTGCTTATAAATTCATTATTATTTCTTAATAGAACATTCAAGATTAGTGGACGAAAAAAATTAAACCACATGATACACGTTTTTAATTTAATAATAATATAATTTAGGAATTCAACTAACAAACAAAAAAAAAGTTTATTGTTTTTTTAAATATAATACATAACCTAATATTATACGTCGTAATTTGTAAAATTTTACTTGTTCTCAATTTCGTCTTCAATTGTTTTGTTTATTTCCTGATGTCGCATAATTATATATAGAATTTATCTTGACAAACATATGACTTCGGTTTTTAGCAAAAAAAAAAGAAACAAATTAAATACTGTGGGCCAACTTTACCCTAATAAGTTATTTGATGTTAATCGCTTGTTTCTGTAGCATTTTTTCATAAGATTATTTCCAACTTAAAGAAAACTCATCTAAAACATAAGGCTCTATTTTATAAGTAGAATTTTGCAGGTCAGAATAGTTCAAACTAGTGCAAGGGTAACGAAGCAATAAGTGTATCATGCCGTGATATCTTATCCTGAAGTCAACTTCTGTACCTTCAAATCTAAGCTGATTGCAACGTTTAAAATGATGTCGTCGGCCGGGTGAATTCAAAGTCACGCGTTAAAAATTTCTCAATAAAGTTTTATCTAAACAATTCCAAAATTTAGTTATTATTTTACACCGTAAGCGTAACGAATTTAGCCTAAGTGAAGTGAAACATTCGTCCTAGACAAAAATGATTAACATAAGTCCCCGCCAATTTACTTATGTAAGAATCTTGATACAATGCCACAACTTTTGTGTATATTTTACTTAACAGCTATAGCATAATTTTTTTTTTGAAACGTGGGTGTCCAGTGAATTTTAATAAGTTTTATTTTTTTGCTTATTGAACGATTACCACAAAGGGAATATTTTTCCATCCGCATTGAAATGCAAGCAATGAGCAAAACCTATGCTTGGAGAAGGAATATATAAGAATAGATAGCTCAAATTCAAAACATGATTCTGCATGCCAGATAATTACGATAATCACACGTAGTAGTAGAAATCGAAAGTTATCGTGAGAAAAGTATCGAACATCGATCCATTCATGCAATAATTTTATTGTAAGCCATGAGCGATGTGATGGCTGAATGATGGGTAGTAAACTTGCTTTTATCGTAATCATTTTATAATAATTGATTGATAATTTTTTCAATATAAAATGAAATTTTTTATAATTTTATCCTAATCTATTGCCCATATTATTGATAGTGAATTTCTACTTCCTGTCAACTTTTGATAAAGAACCGGATTATCTAAATAATTTGTTTCTTTTTGATGAAACTCAATGTGCAACGTAACGCTTTGTTATTTTTTTGCTATATTCTTTCTCTCTTATTAGTCAATTAACTTACTGAAGTCATAGGCAATTTATTAATATTTACATCGTCAATATTTGTATATTCGAATATTCCACTCGTTTAACAAAGGAAAAGAAGAGAACATTTGTTTACAATTAAAATGTTTATAAGTCCGCCTACAACATTTCATTCCAATTAAAATGTCCTCTGTTCTTATTGTTTTTCGTTTAAACAAAAGAAAAAGAAAAAATTGCCTAAAACTATACAAAAGCTTAGTTATTGCACTTTTCTAGGCATATAAAAGAACTTGTGTATCTTTTATAGACGTTTCGAATAACACGTTTTGCATTGCCTACGAAGGACAATTTTATGAGCGCACCAAATAAATATCAGTAAATCCTTTTGAGTTAATTGGGCGTATGTACGGGTCCTGAATGCATAAACTATGCGATTAAATTAATGCACCATCTATCTTTAATAGCGAGCAAGAAAAGTTATAAATAATAAATATCCAGCCATATTGAGCCCATACACTAAACCTGATCAAATTATCGAAATGAAATATATTTCGCTTATATTTTTATTAATTTTAAATGCACTGTTTTTATTTCCTATAATAAAAGCAGAAACAGTCGAAGACGATGGTTCTTCAGAACAAATAAACGAAGACGATAATTTCGAGACCGGAAGTGTTGATCACGGTGCAGACGACGATCAAATAACGCCTCAACAATTTACACTACTGTGTAAGACTGCACACATAAAAGGGACTGCAAGAAGGCCGAGATTAAGCGAACGTTCACCTACTACAACATTAGTTTAATTTTCTGAATAAAAAGAATTTTATTTCAATGTTTTCCTCTCTTATTTTGTATATTTAACTCTGGTTTACGGGGCCACATTCTAACTGTGTCTATCAGTCCATAAGTTTTAGACATATCAGCTTAAAAGGCTGCAGATTTAGCAAATGTTCGTTTTTGAGATAGAAATTTAGAATATACAGCTAAATTTCGTTATGAATGCATTTAAAGGAACAGATATTAACGTAAGATTTCCGAGGAGCGAATTTAAACTTTGCAGCGTTGTAAAAAGAATACACTATTATTAGTTGAATTTTAGCCGATAATAAAATGATGGAATTCAGTACAATCCGGATTAGTTATATAAGTTATTTAGCTGTGATTATAATATTTTTCATTGTTCTATATGCGAAATGAAAATTTTTCATATCCTTCATATTTTACACGTTGACGTTCAATACTAAAGACTTTCGCATTAGGCGAAAAGAACTTTCATATTTATATGTTGCTTTAAAATAAAATTGGGCTTTCAATTATTTTGATGGACTAAGAGATTTATTAATAATTATTATAATTTATTATTATAATTATATGCTTCATAAAAGCAAACATTTAATAACGAAACGTAACTCCGAAATAATTCTCATGTCATTAAAAACCTGAGACTTTTTTTTTTGGATTATTTTCTTTACTAATTAATCTAACAATAAATATTTGTGAATTCATTGTTCTACATAGAATTGAGAGTAAGCTATGCATTTTTATAATCGCATCTCTTTAGTAAGTATGTCTTATCATTATAAAAGCAAAAATCTTCCATAAAAATGAACTGACTTTCTCTTGATTGGATCAGAAATGGTTTTATTGTTTGTTTTTTTTTTTAAATTAATGTGAGAACTTCAAAGAATTAAAAGAATTTATAATTTTTCTTATAATTTAACAACTAATAATAATATCTCCGCGGTGTTGGTGGTGTTAAAGCATCGCTTAAGTCAAAATCTTTTCCAGGTCCTGTGAAGTATCTATTATAAGCTGTGCCTCCATTGTCCTTTTTTGGTAATACACGTGCAGCAGGCCGTAAAGCGTCACTTAAATCCAACTCCTTTGGTATGGGTCTGGGCAAAGCAGTGGCGCCAACCACAATTAATAGTGAAGCAATAAAGTATTTCATGGCTTTACAAATGAATTCTAATTCCGCACTTTAGAGACTCTAAGTAAAACTAAAATCGTATTCGGGTTTGAGGAAACATTTATAACACGAGAATATTTGGATATTTTTAATACCACATTACAATTATTTACGCAAAAAAAGAGACATTTTTACATATATTTTCATATTTTACATGCTCTTAACATTTTTATATACAGTTTTTAGACGTAAAGTTAGTGGTATTGTTTGTGCATAAAGTATATTAAAATAATATTTATTTTATTTATTTCTTCTACAATTATTGTGTGGTTAGTAATTTTAAAAACGATTTTAATAACATCTGATCAAACATGTTTATTTTTTCTTCTAAAGTTTGAATGTTATCTATTCTACTTCTTGAAATAAGTGTTCACTTCATTTTATTGTACACGAGATTAGTCAAAACAATCAAAAAGTCAAAGAAACGTCAAGTATTAGAAACCCATGATTTAGTCGAATCGTCTGAATCATCAATGGCAAAATGACGAAATTTCATTTGAAATGTAAACACGGGAATTAAGGCCGTGCCAATCTCAGAACTTGGTCTAATGATTATCAATACTCTTCTTTTGATGTTAATTCTATTTTACAATTATAATGTCCAATGTCATGGCAAACGTCACAGTAGTGCATATTAACACCAGTTGCAAAAGTTTAACAGGAAAATATGAATTGTTATTTTTTATTAATTTTTAGCTCATATTATTCGGATCTTCTTTAAGAGAGGTATAATCCAATATTTCAACTTATCGTCTAATGATTTTTAGAAGGTACTAATAGCTTTGCCACTTTGCACTTTTCGCTCGCTATATTGAGTGCAATGTTCAAAATTACATTAATTCAACTAAAAAAGTGACTTTTGATATTCAACTACATAGACAAAAGAAAAAATCATGGCGACTTCGTTAATTTAATAATATTGATAAAATATAGACTATATGTATATATATATGTTTTTGGGCGAAGAAAATATCCATTACCGTCTGTTCAATGTTTGTTTTATGGAAATGAAGAGGAAACTTTATAAAATCTTTAATTTAGTTCGCCTATGCAGACGATATCTGCTCGTGATACATTCTTTTCTCAAGATAATGATATAAACACTTAAGTTAAACTTAATCGGGAATATATAATTATATACTAATATATAAATAAATAAAATATGTAAATTTATACCTGGCTTCATTACCATTTAAATTACGACAGCCTTTAAACTCTTCCTCTTCTAATCGCGGAACATGTGAAATTTCAATTCGTAGCACATCTGTGGATGTAGCTATTCCGGATGTCGTAACAGGAAATTCTTTTTATCCTTCAGCTGCAAAGCACAATTTAGTTATGGTACAAAATCGCAAATAAATTTTTAAATTCTTTACTATTAAATTTATTATTATTTATTATTAAATTTTAACGATTATCTATTATTATTAATACATCTGGATCTTCGTCTCCCCCACAGTAATATCTTTATTTATATGTTTAACTAATTAAACTTTCCCTTTCAAAATTATCCTTCTATCTATTTATTTCAAATAATTGTTAAGAAAATCGTGGCTTTCTCTCTCTCTCTCTCTCTCTCTTTTGAACAAATTTATGCAAAAGACTAAGACTTCGAATAGATTCAATAAAAGTTTAGGCTGCGTTGCCACCTATGCCACAATGACCTAATTTTCAATTGTTTATTAAGATATTAAATATTTGAATTCTTTACTACGAAACCTATATTTATATATAGGCGTGCGTGCCTATGATTTCCACTTAGTTACATTCTTAGAGATATAGTTAGTACTATACTCTCTCAGTAGTGGAGAAGCTCTGCAATATATTATCAAATTCTATAAATTTGATACAGAAAGCCAGTTGAGCAGGTTAAAGTGGTCTTACTCGTAGTGCCTTCCTTTATTTTTTCTCACTTATATATTTCTTTTCTGCCCATTGAGATTAAATTTGTATGTGTTTACTAAATAAACATTATTCCCTTATTCCCTATTGTTAGAATATTTATATGAAACATTCTATCTTAATATGAAATTAATTTATTTTTTATTATTGTTACCAAGAGATGATGCCTTCGTAGCGTGTCAAATTGCGTTTCCTTTCTTGATTTTTTTTATAGGCATTAATTGATTAATCCAGTCCTATCAATCAAATTGTCTCGATGATTTCTTTGACTTTATTTTTGATTCCTGTGTTATTCAAGTTAATAGTGTACTGGAAAGTAACAGCTATATACCCGAGTTACATTTTTTTGTACTGTTTCCTTGGTTTGCTTATGCACGGTATTCTTTATCCAGCGTTACCCTGTCTCTACCGCTTGTTATCTTAATTCGAGCACTATTTCTAAACTCCAGTTTGTTCATCTTGTGAAAGAGCCTCATTGCTGCCAAATTTTATTATTCCAACTCTTACTGCTTCACACGTTATTTTAGGTTAGTGTATACTTCTTAAAGATAACAGCCTTTCACGTGAAAAGAAGTAGAATCAAAACTCCTTCACTTTAATGAAACATAAAGAGCGACACTCTACGTCATTTTCCATTTCTGACCGGTATACCGGGTCATTATACATTTCTGATTGGCAAGCCGCATTTCTTCCATTTCTGAACGGCACACCGTGTTATTTCGTATTCCCGACTTCGTCCCCTTCATCGGGCATCATGTTTTAAATTAAGAAAAACTATTTTCTTACCTGTTTAATCTGCAGATTATTTTAATGGGTTAAGAGATTTATTAGAAGTAAATTATTCTTGTTTCGGAAACATTTTTCTAAATACGCCAACTCTACTGGTGATTTGTCAGTAAAAATGGGAGATTTTTCTTTAGATTATTTTATGGCTAATTAGTCTAACTAGAAACATATAGAAATTTTTGTTTTGTTTTGTGTAAAACTCAAAATCCATTTCACTGACCGAATTTCCATTACCCAAGCGTTACATTGATTGATTAAAATATACCCGTACTACACACATAAAAAAAAATTCGATGAAATAAATAATTCAAAAATAGATGTCAAGTTAATAGAATTTTAAAGTTTATCTAAACACAGAAATTTGAAAAGTTGTACAAATACAAAAGCATGTAAAAAATAATACTAACAGTTATTCAAATCGTTTTTTATTTTAACTTAGCATTTCGGTGCGTCTCTCTCAGAATATTCTGATTTCTTGGACTTGGCATTTCGCTTCATATACTCCTTGTGCACGTCACGCAGCAATTCAATTTCACTCTTAATGTAATCCAATTGATTTTCCACATCAACACGATAGAAGACTGGTTCGCGATCTGAAAGAAAATGTAAAATATAAAATAAGAAATGAAGAAAAAAATAATTAGAGCGATATGAGCATACTCCTCCTTTTGCACAACAAGCGGTACATATAATGTATGCCATCGAGAGCACGATCCTTGTCGAGATCATGTAAGGCTACGGTATTTTTGGCATTCGCCAAAATCTTTTCCCATTTTGAACATTCGGCACGTGCTTGATTATAAGAACGTTCCAATTCGGCCAAGTCATTTTTGAGGCCTAGCACTGTAAGAGCAGCCTCATTCGTGACTTTGACCATACGTTTACGCATCTCCTCGATTTCTTGAATTTTTCTCTGCTCCAATGTGGAAATTTCCACTTGAGCTAACACTAAATGAAACGTTTAATACAACCACGAATTCAATTTTTCTCTAAAAATTTTACTTACTCAAGGCATCGCAACGATCCATACAATCTTTTACAGATACAAAAATATCAGATTTTTCTACTACTTCCTGTAATACCTTTTCATAGGGTTCAAACTCTTTAACGGTGGACTTCAAAGTTTCACGAAAACTTGCTGGAAATGGAATCATCAGAAAGAAATTATTAAATAATTTTTGCTAAAAAGTTCAGTACTTACACAATTCGGTATTGCTTTTTGTATGCTTGGATATAACAGATCTCAGCATTTCATGTTGGGCCGTCTCTTCCGCCACCTTTTTCTCCGCCACACGTTTCTTATCGACACAATCTTTAATGAAACTATTGACCTCAATGAAACGTTTACGTAATTTACTATGAGTCTTGTAAAGTTTCCGTATCCGTTTAGCATTGCTGGACGATTGCTTCTTTGAATTCTCCAACATTTCTGCTTGTAAACGCAGCATAGCCGAATGCTCGCGTTCATTGCGTATATAAAGTAATTCAACTGAATCACCAGCCGAATCCCAATTGGGTGGTTTCCTAATGTGTGTTCACAGAAATATATAAAAAATTTCTTTCTCTTCTTTGTTTAAATCTCGACTATAACTTACACAAAATAAGTATCTTGCTGCTTCGATTCAATGTAATCGCCGACAGCTTTTTCTGGATTTAGATCCAAATTACCGATAACATCAATTTTTGTTGTAGGCTTTACACGCGGCATTTTCTTTAACGATTTTTACCTTTGTTAAATAAAAATTCTAAAAAAATATATAATTAATATCCTGTTATATTTTTCTGTATCGACTCAGTAGAATACGAAAATTACAAATGATTGAAAATTCGAAAAAAAAATGACAAGAATTTAATAGACTATCAATTCTATCGATTGCTAAGTTTAGTAATAACAAGTTTTCTTAAGTCAAGTGTTTAACAATCCAAATTTCATTACTTGGCACAAATGCGCATGGAATATTTCACGCTATATTACGCTTTATGTATCCTTTAATTAATATACAAATTATATGCCAGATTTTTATCGTTGTTATAATCGAATCCGATGGATGAGGTGCATTTATTGCAACATCCAAAAGGAAGCTTCAGGAAGCCCGTAAAGTGTATACGTACGCTCTTGGTTAGTATCAAATTTAAAATCGATTTAAGTACGTTTGTGCCTGTTCGTTTGTCCGTCTGTCTGTCTGTGTAAGGTCTGCAGTAAACAATTGTCTTGTACCAAAAATTCTTCACTTAGCTTCAAATTTGGAAAAAACATTGGAAGTTCTTCTCGCAGTTTGATATTGGAAATGCACCAAATCAGTCAAAGGGTACGCCTACAGTAGAATGTGAACTGATAACACTTTTGTTTTCAAAAACAGAAAAAAATTGGATTTTTCGCTGATTGCCAAATAAGCTACGGCAAATACAGCTGCAAAAATCTCACGAGCGCCCAACTTTATAGAGTATCGAAGTTTCATGCTATTTATCAAAATGTGTGTGAAAGGAAACTTTAGAAATTCCATAATCCATACACATATATTCATTGGCAATATCAAATCCAGAAACCGTTCGTGCGTCTATCTATCCATCTTCTTATCTGTCTAACGTCTGTGATAAACATTCTTCTGGTTGCTGCATTTAAAATATCCAAATTCCAATTGACAAACACGTTGATGATTTCTACACACAGGTTGGTACTGAAAATAACGCAAATCGATCAAATGATACGCCTACAATGCCACACACATAACATATCTTCTTTCTAGGTATTTTTTTTTGCTCACCACTCATAAACTGTATAATGATTTCCACGTGTATTCTAAAAAGATGAACAAAAAGAGACCACCCACTAATACAAAGTATCGAAATTTAGTTTATTTCGAGAATTTTATTTTTTAAGATGAAAATGGTGGGTATAAAAGATTCGATCGTAAGTGAAAGTAGAGTTTTCTTACTTGTTTTTCTCTTTGACCAGTCGCTCAGGATGTTCTTATTAGTATAGGCACGATGGAGATCAGTAACGGTTACAGGTAGAAAGGAAACGAAGTATAGGGTAATATTTGTGTACATTTGACTTCAAAGTGGAAACATTTGGAAAGATAGGAAATATCACTGCAGGTAAATTGTTTTAAAAGCGAGCACTACGGTTAAAGATGTTGTGTTGGCTGTTGGTAACTCGAAGAGAAACGAGTGGAAATACTGAGTAAGTTGAAACGGTCTGCTAAAGAACTTGATTAGTACGCAGATCTCGTTTTTTCTCTATGCCCTACATATATGCATGCATAAGCACAGCATACCCCACATTACACCTTGCTCAAGAGTATCGTACATGTTCTCTTTGCCAATGAGCGTATCAACCATTCATTGTGCTCTTTTGAAGAAACTACTGTCATCTGTAAATAAATAAATAAATATTCCTTCGTCCACACCGGGTTCTTAATAACCATCAAGCAGAGAGAAAGAGAAAGAACAAAGCCTTGCGATACTGCTGACCGCAGTTTAAATGTAATCTATTTCGATAACAGAGTGACTTAATTTTAATCTAAAGATTACAACGTTTTGATTGTGAACTACAAAATCATCTCAAGAAAATTTCGCTTTCACTGGATAAATGGATTTAGAAACCAGGAGATTCTTTTTAACTAACTATTTAACTAACTATTTAACTATTTTTGATCCAGAGTCGTAACTTAAATTAAGGAATAAACACATTTTGTATGAAAAAAAATAAGCTCCAACTTATTTGATCCAATGGCATATATTTATGGAGAATAGGCAGTAACCTAAATGAAACTCTTCATTCAATTATCAATACTCTATGGTCCGTCTGCAACAAGTCAATTCCATGATGATCTTAAAATTTCCTACAGTTTTTCAAAAATTATAGGAAACGTTTTTCTTCTAAATATCTATATAGTTCAATTAATTATGCAATTTGTGACTAAAAGTTCGTCAAGATGAATCCAATAAAATAAAAAAAAGGCTTCACTTACTGAAAATTAAATTCAGAAATTTTTTACTTCGTAAATTAATTTAATTCAATGAATCTTTTTTTGTTTATTTATTTAAACATTATATCTGTATTGTTATAGTATCCCCATTGGGCGACAATCACCTCTGCTTTTTTACTATACCTTGCCATTAAAATTTACTTATTATCCTTTATTAGGTGCATTGTAAATAAAATATATTGTATATATACAAAAAATAAATAAATAGTTATAGTTTTTTGTGTCGTTAAGATGAAAACTGATTAATTAAAAATCTATAACGGCGGAGATTAAATCGTTTATTCAATATTTTTTACATTGAATAGCATATATATCTCCACCTTTTGGGAAAATAGATGAGCGATGCCTTTAATAATTTAGTTAAATTTTAAAGTAATTGCATTAGAACATAAACAATTCTCATCTGATTTATACGAGTAAGAAACGTTAATAAACTAAATTCCGATCATATTCTTTTTATATATATATATATATATTGTTACGAAAATTTGCCTTTCTTACTTTAACTTTAAGGCACAGTTCGTATCGCTAGATCGCGAAAAGCTTAGAGTTTGGTTATTTACAATTTCCTTTATTTACGAAGTAATATTTACAAACTCAATTATTTTACAATTTATTACAAAGGAATTATTTTCTTCAACACTTAGTAATTTTTCTAATATTTTTAATCGACTCTCCTGTTTTAAGCAAAATGCTCTGCTTATCACAACCTCTGCATATCCTTCTGCTCTACCTGAATTCGTAGTTTCATTAATCTCTTTCATGTCAAGTGTCGCAGAAGTTCTTTACCACTCTTTGCTTTTATTACCAGCTGCGAATATGTCTTTTTATGACCGTGGCAGGTATTACATTCAAAGGAATTTCCACCCCCTAGATTTACCAAATTTTTTGTAGTTGCCTTTCATTAGTTTGCGATTTTCGTAACAATATATTAATTATGATTTATATATATTTTATTATTATTTTATATCTTTTTTTATTTTGGCTTCTTATTAAAAAAAGAACTAAAACTTCGTATATTAAATGATATCACTACATCTTGATTGCATCGAAAAAAAAAAAAAAATATTTTTGTAGTTTTAAAACATTAACGAAAATTTTTTTTAAAAAGAAATTTTAATGATTTCGTTTCGGTGCTGCTGGTGGTATAGCATCGGTTAAATCGAAATCTTTCACAGGCCCACTAAAGTCCGGATTAAGATTAGCGCCTGGATTAACGGTTGTTGGTAAACCTTTAGGAACATCGTGACGTAAAGCATCCAATAAATCAAACTCCTTCGCTACGGGTCTGGGCAAAGCGGTCGCACCGACGACAATTAAAAGTAAAACAATAAAGTGTTTCATATTTTTACTGATAGCTTCAGAGATTCTAAGCGGAACTGAAAAGTTAATTCGAATTTTGAAAGCATTTATAACTCGAGAAATGAGTAAAACAAAGAAAATGTGTGAGCGTTTTTATACCGTTACAAATCATTACGCAAAAGAGATGTTTTACACGTTTTTAGACGTAAAGTTGTTGCTATTGTTTATGCAAAGAGAATATTAAAATAATATTTATTTTATTTATTTCTTCTACAATTACTACGATTAGTTAATTCTAAGAACGCTTTGAATGGTATATAACACCTGATCAAACATATTTGTTTTTGTAAAACTTGAATATTGACAATAAAATTTTAGCTCTTGATATAAATGTTCACTTTCTTTATTCTACATTAAAACTTTAAACCCGCCAAACGTCGAAAATAACGACGGGAATTAGAAATCCGTTGTCTGTTCCAATCATATAAACTATTAATGTTGAAATGGCGAAATTCCATTCAAAATGAAAATGTGGAAACTGAGGCGGTGTCAAGCTCAAATTTTGAGATGTATACGTTTAACGGCTATGATTAGTCTCCTAAATATTCGAAAATCGTGTGTTATGGGTCTGCAGCAACTTTAAGTGGTTTTTTCCATCTAAAAAAGGCATTTATTAAGAACAATTGGTGCAATATATATTAATGAAAATACTTTTCATCAGTTTCTACAACTTTTTCTCACCTTTCTGGCAAGGTGACGACATCGTGCCGGAAGAAGTCATGATCTTTTAATGCTGTCCATGAATCCATGAAATCGCGTGCCAGCCAAGCTATACTCAAGTAATTAGAACAAGCGGTAATCAGAAGGCCCTATGTCTGGTGACTACGCTGGATGCGGCAGAACTTCACATTCGAGCTGCAACAGTGTATCCTTGACAACTCTTGCAACGTGTGACCGAGGGTTGTCATGCAGGAGAATGCAATTGTGTCTATTAACCGCTTTCCTACGTTAGCATTACCCTCTCAAATTTCATGTCCAATGTACTAGCAAAATTTTCTAACTTTTGGCAAGAAAACGGCGGCTGTTGGTTTATTTTACGCCACTTGTGGTACAGAGTGTGGATGTTTGTGTAGAGAAACATATTTACTGAAAATTGCAGGGGTATAGTTAAAACGGAGCGCACTACCTACTAACAAAGCTATTTGAAATTTGAATTTGAATCAATGGTAATTCCCAACATAGTGTCATCAAAAGACGAATGGTTTCAACGAAGCCACTTGAATTATTCTTCGGCATTTATAAGGCTTTCTCTGACAAGTGTCAAACCAATGCTTATTGCATATGTTTCAATAGGGTTTTTGATAGACTAAATTGTAACTTATTATTACAAAAACTTTATCTATTCGGACGCACTCTTACAGATATCTGGTAATGTATAAACGATGGTCGAAAGAGTCTTATGAGCCTGAACAAACCTATCCTTAAATATAATTTAATTCTCTGGTCTCTAGTTATTGAAATGACTCAATTGAATTTCTTCTTTACCAACTTGAAAATAAGCTTAGGCTTGATGATCTACCTTCACTAGAAAAGTCCACATTCGTTTGCCAGAGTAGATAAACCAGTTATATTAAATAAAATTAATCTGAACGTTCTCTGTTGCGTGAATTTTAGTTATTAAAACTGTACAAGAATGTAGGCTCAATTATGATCCATGTAGTAATCTTTGACGTTCTTTGCAGCACTAACATCGCTTAATTTCTACATCAGTTTCGAACAATGCTATCAAAAACCTTTGCCGCATTATTTGAATTTTTGTTGCCAAATTTTACTCGATTGTATACGATATAATCGAAAAGGGGGATCTTCGAAGATACGTTGGAAAAAAGTAAAGGAGAAAGTCAAGGTAGTCAACAATATCATTATCAGCACTATTCTTCTGTTAATCCAGACCTTGTTGACTTATTGATAAACTCAAGATTTGCTAAAATTCGCTTTCGCCGTACACACACCAAGAAGAAAAAGAAAAGAAATCTTCCGCTCCAATTTGCAGTTGTGATCAAATTCCTACACACAGACTTCTTCCTTGCGACTGCGTAAACCTTACTCTTATTAGAAGAATCACTTCGGGTCAATTAATTTATTAATATATTACTTTATTAAAACTACTATGCTTAGCATCTAATCTTTGCTTTTAAATAAAAAAGAGTCGACAGGTCAAATCATTTCTTTAGTCTAAGAATTGATTTCATTAGTACTTAATGGATAAAATGCCTATCTCTCTAGATGGTGTTGATACCTATAAATCTAGCAACATTCACCTGATTGTCTCAAAGAACCTTGCGCTTAAAAGATGAAATTCCACCTTTCACATTTTTTGCGAAGATAAATCTTTAGTTTTTTTGCTCGTATAGAAATATATTTGAAAATGAGAGAAATATTTGAAGAAATACGCTATGTAATGTCTCTTCACCATAAACAAAGGTGAAAAAAATTTTTAAAAAATTCTGGAGAGTGTACGGTGAGAATGCTGTGAGTGAACGAAGCACCCAAGAGTGGTTTACTTTATTCCGTTCCGGAAATTTTGATGTCAAAGATGCATTTCACTCTGCTCCGCCAATCACTGATAAAGTCGATGAAATTTTGTAACTGGTGGAGTAAGATCGGCACGCAAGCTATCAGGAAATAGCCCAGGCGCTAAGCAATAATGATAAGATAGTTCGGAACCATTTGAAAAGAGCAGGATACACTCTGCATCATAAAACCACGGAGAAATAACATAACACCCAATAATTTTATAATTATTGGTTGTGAATATGCATCCACTTCGGAACGTACAAGCATTTTTTACTTTTTATTTGCTCAGAGTGTCCAGTTCATTATTTATTTCTTTTGATTTAATTTAATGGGTTAATAAAGTGTCAATGTCATATAAAAATTGCGGTAACCGTTATGATACCCATTTGGTTTTATAAGGTTAGTGTAAAATAATTTGTAATCAAAATATAAAATTTTGTTAAGTTTATGTTAACAAAGACAAGCCAATTACAACAACGCAGCTAATTTGTGAAAATTTTTAAGCATAACAAAATTACAAAATTACCCGAATTACCAAAAATAAAAAAAAAATTATTTAGTGAAAGCAATTACAACAACAAACAAATTGCGCCACTGAAGAAAAACTAAGCAGACTATTTTATTTAATGGGAAGAAGGAAGGAAAAAAATAAATAAAGCAACCAAAATGTAGGCAATATAATACGCCGCAAGGTCTTCTTCCCCAACATAGGCAACAGACGGTAGTGACACAACTTTGTCTGGGCTGGATGGAGTTGTGGTTACTTTTGCAGTAAGCTCATCCAGAATTCTTTATTTTTGAACAAATATATAAATGAAAAATAAAAAGATACATAACGAAAAAGAAATTGTATTTGATGAATTATTAAATAAAGTATAGATGTAGCTTTTATCGGTATAGAAAGATAATTTAATAGTATTGCTTTTAAATCGGAAACATTCTTAGACATCTCTCAGTTTTCTAGCATAGCAAGTTGTTTTGCGTAACCCTCTTTGGCTTTATTAACTTCAGATGGAGTTTTTTTATTTTTATCATATTATATATTTTATATTTTTATTTTGCTTTCAAGGCTTTTGCAGTTAATCTTTTCAGTGGTTGTGACCAGAGCATGTGCAGCGGCACACACATACGCGAAGAGTGTAGAAAAATTGTAACAAATTGAAGAGTAACCTCAGGATGTTAGTTAGGAGCGTAAATATTATTTTAAAACTTACGGCAAATATTGAACTGAAATTCGCTGAAGAAAGATTATCTTCTATATTCCCGATCATTATCAATAAAATCAAAAAAAGAGAAAAAAAACATAAAACCGATGGATATGAATAATCCATCTTTAAAGACAAATATCTTACTTTTAGTTACTGTTCGTCCCATGAGGCAGATCTTTAACTTATCACGTTTGTACATTTGCGAGTAACTAATGAAAATTTTTCTGAAATAGTTCAACTCAAACACTTCATGAATTCACTTTTTCCTTTAGGATCCTCTTATAGATAAGAATATTTATAAGAAACAGTTTTAACAAAAATCACTAATAAAGATTAGTGCTATTACAAGTACATTCATTCAATTGCAATCAAAGTGTGTTCATTATAAAATTTTTTGCAAATTTTTTCAATATTTTTTTTTGTCAAAATTGGTCTATATTTCCTAACCTCCAGATATTTATAAAAAAATTTGCACGTTACGATGTTATGCCTCATTTCTGGCAGCTTTGTGTGCATTCTATAAATTTTTTATAATCGTTTCACTCCTCTTTAAGTACATTTGAATGACAAAATAATAAATCGAAAATTTAATTTTGCATCAATATATGTTTTTCATTTATTAATTTTCTTCAGAATTTATAAACACTAAACGAACTGCACTTTCTCGATTTCTTTACGTGATGAATTAAAGCCTTACGCCAGGAAGCTCATGTAAAGGCAGGCCGCCAATTTCTTCACTGCTGTTCTCATCATAAGTGTCATAATCTAAGGCTGCAGCCGGCTCGCCAGGCATGGCAGCTATCAGACAAATAGCGCTAAGTAAGAAAAGTAGTACAGTAAAGAACTTCATGTCGCTTAAGAAAAACTTTATGAATTAAACGTATAAGTCCGGAGATATGCGTATATATATATATATAGAGGAGAAAAATTGCGTTCTTTTTTTATAAATGTAAACATACTTAAAAGCAATACTATATTAATTGATATTTATTATTAAAAAACCTATCAAAAATTGACATTTTATCACGAATTCATTTCCGATGAATTTCATAAATAGTTTTGGTTACCACAACAGCACTTGTTTAAATATTATTTTAATATTATTATTATAATTATTTAACATTAGTTCTTTTATTATTTGCTAGTATTAGTAAGCTTTCAAGATTACACACAAGTCAATAATGAAACTTTAATAGGATGAACTCTATGCTTAAAAGTTACCATAATTTTTTAGGAGACTTATCTTAGATTTCTTGAAAGCATATAGGATTTAGAGCTTCCAATGCTAGAATAACAAAAAAAACCTCGAATCATAGAAGCTTGAAAGCTCTATATTTACAGTAAACCAAGCATAATAAGTTTTCAAGCTTTTCACCTATAAATGTTAAATATAATGTTTAATTCTTTTTCCAGATGACCCTAAACTTACGTCAAAAGCTTTCATGGAATTCGTTTGTAGCTTATTTTTATTTTGATTATGGACTTCAATAACGTCATTTTCATGCAACATAATTCTTTTGAAACTATTGTCGGAATAAAGTTTTATTTAAACACCCGATTTTTAGCTTAATTTTGATTGGATTCTATTTAAGACTGTATTAGTTTAATTTTTATATTCTATATTTCTATTCTATTTAAGGTTAATTAGTATTATTATTATTTATATTAACTTAGCTTTTAGACGTTAACAATCGTACGGAGAAAATTTTAAGCGATCTTTCATATTTGTACTGAATATTACAGCTTTTTCTAATAGTAATTATCGGCAAGATGCATGATGAATTTATTATTCCAAAGCATAGCTTGGTTGTAAATAGTGCTATCTTAGGTTTTTGAAGGACAAAACGACTCTTTTGCTTTAAGCCGGAGCCTTAGTATTAATAAAAAATCGCAAAAAAAAGAGTTAAATTTCGGGTTGCCACGTTCTCTCGGAAATGTTTGTATAAAAATTGAAAAGATTTTTTTCAATTGTCGATAAGTCGGTTGGTTGATCGAAACCACTTTTGCAGATACCTTTGCCAACATTATTAGAAAGAAAAGGTTTTTAATTTTTTTTTTTTTTTTGATGGATATTTGAGAAGGTTATTAAAAGCATATTTAAGTATTAAAGCTATGCTTTGCGGCACACATTGTAACTGGTCCAAATTTGAATATGAAAAAAAAAAAAATTTTAATTTATTTGGTGTGAAGCTACTAAGAGTTATTAGATGTTTTGTATGATTGGAGAGTATTTCGGTAAAAAAATTGAATTTTCTAAAAAAAGGCTCTTTTTCATTTTTCAAAAATTTTTTAATTGACTTTTCGCAAAAGTCTTTGGGATATGACTTTAAAAATACTGCAAAGTATCGCAATGAAAAAATGAAAATTATTTGAGTTATGTTTTCTAACGTTTTTTGAAGTTTAGCAGTACATTATAGACGTGTTCTTTTATTACAATAAATTATCGTTTTTTTTTTCAGGACCATAAAACTGCCCCTTCATGTTGAAATATTTCCCTTTCAATGAAGCTATTCTAACACAGTTTTGTTTGCTAACGCTTTTAAATGAACATAAATACTTTCTGAGGACATTGATTAACATATTAAAGGAGTTAGAAATCAAAGCATAAGATATATATGTTAAAATTTTAGTTTCTTTTGCGACTCTGTTTTTTCTTCTATATTACCAAGACACTGCTTTGCACAATTTTCTCTCTTTTGCCTTTTCCTTATTCAACATTTTTGTAGTTATTTTCGTCTCCTCTTCCTTTGCTTTTTTAATTTTATTTTTCGTTTTAGAAAAGAATATTAAATTTTCAAATTTTTATGTGATTGAATGGACAATGAAGAAATACTAACGAAAATGTCTTTCTCAGAAGAACGGCTCCCAGCCCTCGTTACATCGTTACATTTTTTTTTGTTGAGTCTCGTTAACGCTCATTTCGATTTTGCAATGAATTAAAATTTTTGGCACTCGAACGCGTACGCCTAAAAGAAATTCAACTACAACAATAAAGTATAAGTTCTCTAAAAATATGATTCAGAATCTAGATGTCATGACAAGGGTATCTAATTTTAAAGCATCAGTCGAAATTGTGAGCTAATCGGATGAAAATAAAAGAATTCGGCAGTACAGTAAGCTAAAGAAATATGGTTTCAAACAAAATGGTTTTAAAGTTTAAAAATTCAATTTTGAAGAAATTCTTTTTTAACTCTTATCTGTGATTACTACACCGTGCAGTTGATGTAACGACGTTGAACACTTCTGCAGACATCGCGTAAGATATTTTCATCTCCAATTGCTTTTGTCCCATGCATTCAAAATATGTCTCGAGTAATTGTTCGAAAAATCAAATTTTTAAATCATTTCAAATGTTTCTCATTTCACAACCATCCTAGAATAGTTTAAAGCGTGTGTGTGGAAGTGTGTGGAAGCAAGGAAAACACAATACAAAACAATTGTAAGATGATATTATGTTAGCGAGCAACTATTAAAGAGAACTAATTTTCTTTAGTAAAATAAACACTGGAATACTTATTATAGTTTGGTAATGATGCGCAGATGTTTTTAATTTTTAGAAAATTTAAAATTGTTTTTTGTGCTTATATACGTATGCCTTGTATTTGTTCAACTGATTATAGTGTTTTAATTAATAACTATAACCAACTTCTAGAGGTAAGAGATAAATTTTCTTTTTGTCTTTTCATGTCTCATACGAGCGGCTTCTGAGGGAAGATATTTCAGTTTAGCGTTAGTCGATTTAATTGGCGATGTCTATGCTGTTTTTGGTGATATTCCTCAGCTTTGTTTCTGATAAAAATTTATTTAGTTTAAAAGTCATTTTTACAATTACAGGTAACAATGTGGTGATTATGAGAAGCAATTCCAATACGTAACTCATAATTCAGATTATGTGCTCAGAATTAAAGTAAAGCGTTAACAATTTTTCCCAACATTCATAACTACTTAGTAGGGCTGAGGGGATAGCGAGTTTTTGTTTGAATTTTTTAAATTTGTTTAAATATTATTAATTCTAGAAAAATTTCTCTTTGTTTATTTTACAGATAAACTTTAATATATTTTTTCTCATTTTTTGTATGAAAAATATCTAATATATATATATATATATATGCGTGTGCGTGTGTTTATTTTTCAATAAAATTTTTCAACAATCATAATCTCCTAATAATCCGATTCTGTTTTCTTATCCGTATAAAATAAAATTATATGATATCTTTCCAAATGAGTTCTGAGCTAAATACTTTATTGATTTACTATAATCTTATTATATAATATAATTGCCTAAGCTTCTATACAAAAGTTTTGTTAATATTATGCTAGAACATTTAATATACCCTTCATATTAATATAATATAAATGCTTCACTATGGTTCATGTATTCATTCATATCACATTTTACCAGTCTATGAAATAATACTGTATTGTGGCTGTAGTTTAGCAAATCAAATAAATAAATATTAATCTAAAATAAGTTGAAAATATTAAAAATTAAATTAAATATGAATATAAATTGTTTTAAAATTTTTCTACGAAGCATACCCTCCTCTTTGTCTATAATAAAAGTTTTCGTGTTGTGCATAACTTGAAGTTCTTGATGAAAGTAATTGTTGCGTCAAAACCAAAAATTATATGTACATTACAGCTTTTCTTATAATAATGGGTACGAATTAATAATCAAAATAAATATTTTATAGACATCAGAGACCCTGAGCAGATTTCTTCGAGGTCTTTCTAATTTTTTACTTACAATTATGTCCGTATTTCAAATGCGTGAAATGCAGTTATCAATGCACACGCAATTCTTGAGAAAGTGACTGAAATGAAAAGATTTCTTCGAGCACTGTTTTTTTTTCAATAGTTATTAAAAAGTAAAGAAGTTACATTCATTCATCGTACTCTTGGGGACACCATTCACAATTCGAAATAATATATAAAAATAACTAAATATTAGGTTAAATTATTATATAATAATATAATCTTTATTACACGACGTCACACGCTTTCTATTTTTTTAAAGACTTCTCATTAACTAAGTTATCGGTTGATTTTAGTAAAAAGGGAGAAATATGACTGATTCAAAATTGGAATCGCAGCGTCAAGTTCGCTCTTTCTTAATGCCTCGCGATCCCAGCATTGACCGGCGTTTTCGTCCACGTCCTCAACAGAGAATAGCTCTTTTCCACCATATCAGAGAAGAAGAAGACGATGGCGAAAGCAAATCTTCTTTGGAAGACACTAATGAAACTGCTAGCGTCGACGGAATAAGTGAAACAGCTAGCATAGTAAACGCTACAACTGAAGTAGGAGCCTGTGTTTATTTACGTCTTCGTCCAGTAGATTGCCCTAGTTCGTCATTTACAATTTCGAAAGAGGGAAATATTTTAATATGCGCTCCACCTAATGAGGCAACAAATACCAATAAGAATTTAACA
>KK351123.1:797364-809862 GCA_000671755.1 Glossina brevipalpis | reverse complement strand
TTTAAAACAAAGATGGTGGGTATAAGACGATTCGGCATAAACGAATATAATTTTCTTATTTATTTTTATTGGCTTTAGATTCCAAAAGAAGATTGGATGTAGGGTACTTATAAGTCGACTTTGCCCAACTGCAACATTGTTTTTGTATACACTTTTGTGGTCATTTTAAACGAACCTATGGTTCGATTCGGTTGGATTTCGAACTTGAAAAGAAGATTTTATTAACAAATAATTTAAACAATTCACCGATAGTTCTATACCCTTTTGGACGCAATTCAACTAATTTTTTTTATAATTTTGGACTGTTATACTAATTTTCAAACTAAACCTAATAATAGAGAAAAAATTAACTTTTGACGATGAACACTCGTGGCCATAGTCGCGATTTTAATACAAAGCTAAAAATATGGACAGACAACCATATTTGTCTAGATTGATTGCGTTGAATGCATATAATATATTATAACAGATGTCTTTCATAGAGTCTCCGATATATAGTTTGGTTTTGTAAATTTAATATACTTCTGTACTTGGTGCAAAAATGTGATAATGTGATTATCACGTACTGTGTGCACATTCTCTTCTGCTTTTTACTTTTTATTAAAAATTCTCGCACAAAAGGAAGAAACCAAACTAACAAGTCCTGAAGAATTTGTTTAGTTGTTTGAATTTTTATATCTATCTTCGACAAAATGTAAAAACTTTGTTTTTTATTTTGCAACACTTAGAGAAATCGAACAACAATTCTTGATGCTTGTTATTGAATTATTGAAGCTCGCAAAAGCATTTATTCGATATGTTATTTCCGTAATCTCATAGATTATTTTCTAAATTACCTTAGATCGGTCCCTCAAAAAACCTATTGAAAACACAAATCTTAAAAAAGTACATCATGAACCGTAGCTTTCCATATTTTCCTTACTATTAATCTACGAAAAGAAGAATAAAAGCAACAGTGGATATAGTAGTTAATAGCAATTTTTATTGAATCCTTCCAAAAATACTGGCTCTGACACATTTATGATTAATAATAAATTATATAATATATAATAAATATTTATTATAAAAAGATAGACAAAAAGCTTTCAATACTTCTCCTCCAAACTAACATAGCCGTTGTTTTATTTAGGTATATTTTTTATACTTAAAAATGCCTTGCACGGGGCCATCAAAAAATCTATCGAAAATAGAAACCTTAAAAAGGTATATCAGGAATCGAGGCTTTCGATATTTTTTCAACTAATAATCTACAAAAAGAAAAACTACAGCAGCATAATGCAACGTAATGCTCCAAAATATATTTGTTTGAGATATTTTTACATATGCCTGAGACATAGAATTTTTATAAAAAAAAACTTTTATTAAAATCTATTTAAAGACGCAAAGAACAAATTTCTAAATTTGCTCTTAAGAAATCTCGTAATTTCGATTACGATATTAGAGCTACAATGATCGAAGAGCAACATTTTTCAGCTGATAAGTTACTCAGGCTACGATGAGCTAATCGAACTCCTTTTACCTTAGGGCTGTGATAAAAAAAAAAGTGTATTCATAACTATTTAAACCAGAAAAGCATTAAACACAAAGAAGATCCAAACGAATGCGTAAAAACAAACCTAACGGACAACCTTAAATGAAAAAATGAACTGAAATGAAAGAAAACCGGTATAGCTTGTCGATATTAACGTAAATATTAATAATGAACAGAAATTGAAAAGCAATAAAGTAAAATGTATGCAAAAATAAACAAACTAAAAAATAAGCAAATAAAAGTAAACAAAAGTGGAAAAATGCAACGAAAATATTTCAAAAAAATATTTGCATAGAAAACAAAATAAAAAAGTATTTTTAGCATATTTTTGAATCTGATATTAATATTTCATAGATCGAAACATTAGCTTGTATCGCTGTGTTTCCCTTTCGCCCTTCTCCCCCCATGCAAGAAAGGAACGATTTGATACGCATAAGCATTATATTGCAACTGCTGTAAACTAAAAATTTTTAATTTCTTCTCTACTACGATGCTGATGATGAAACTGTTTGTAATGAAAAATATTCAATTGATCAACAAAATAAATTTATTTAAAAAGAAATTTATTTGTGTAGAACAAACAAAAGAGTGCTTTCAAGTGCATGCATATATATGTGTGCATTAATTTTCGTTTTCTTTCCTGCAACAAGTGTCAATTTAAGCGCAATTCAATTTATTATGAACACCACAGAACACGGAAAATGCACTAAATTTGTTGTTCAATTTACATTTTTTTTTTTTGATAACGATTCAAACATTCTTTCGTTTGTTGTTATTAATCAAGTTGGAATAATTTCTTGCAACATGCTAGAGTACAGATATCATATATTAAGGATCGAGTTTCGAATTAATATAAATCAACTATCAGCTATCAGCAAGTTGCAAAACGTTAAAAACTTGTTCGAAAATGAACGAACATACAAAACTACTTTAAAAGTAACATTTGAAAAGTTGATTTGGCAAAATCCTCCAAATATGATTTATTGAATTCAAACCTTATTCCCTAAAGCATTCTTTTGAAATTCTACAAACAGATAATAATCATTAGGTGCCGAGTAAGATAAGATTAAATGAATTGGAACGATATCTATTATCGGATTTACTTGAGTGCCTGGTTAATCTTACGGTGCAGTAAAGCACAGGACTCTTTTCCAGCGAACTCAGAGTTCGTCCGGTTGTTTATGAATTCCCATAATAGAGGGCTCTACTGGATGCCGGGATCGCAGAGCAAATATTCACTGGACATTTTTCATCTGGTCAGAAAATATTGCTCTCCAAAATTCCACAACCACCACGACACTCCCCGAAGGGCAGCGACTGCGATCAGGCAACGAGGTATTCTCCAAGTTTGCTGACACAGTCAACATACTACAAGGAGCTTCCTCATTCAATGACCGCTGTGAATTTAATTTTTCCCTTTAAAATTTCTATACTTCACGGAAGCGAACTTCCCTTACCTAATTTTAAAGATTGTGTGTATGTACTTGGAAAGACATGGACAATATTTGTCTGCGTCATAATGCGCCCAGTTCAACTACTACCTCAAGCAATCATAGATACCAATTGATGAAAAGTAACTATATAAACTAAATAGTAGTCGACCTATCGGGAAGAGAAGTATTTTACATAGAAGCGCAACCCTCGAGCTTTCCTTCTACAATCCAAAAAACACCTGTCGCCAGGCATCGGTGGTTAAAATCTCCATATAGCCCTCTAATCATGCATTAATCTTTGACTTTCATAGCTGAGAGCACGTAGAGGCAAGAGATTCGGCACATTTTTGTTCTGCCTTTCTCAGAAGGGTTGCCATAACATTTCTCAAGTTTATATTGGGCTTAGATGATGATAGTAAACATAAGAAATTTTTTTGCTTGTGATTGTTTTGAAACTGATGAAAGTAGTGTCACCAAAGCCACCGTAACTCGTAAATAATTGATTGAAATAATATGTGAAATTTTGACAGGTATCACCTGAGGATAAGTGCTTTCAAAAAATATTATAGATTTTTTTTTTTGAGAGATGACATTTGTGTTTCTGTCTCGGTACTTATTGATCGATTTGATGTGTTAATATTTTCTCTATGTAATTTACTGCGTCGATATAATAGGCGTGTCTTGTATAGTATTTCTGTACTAAAATTACATGCTTTATAAAACGTACCTGTAGCGTTTATTTCTTTCGAAATTTCAGGTATAGATATGTTAGCTTAGGAATTGATGAGTTAAAATTGTTTACAAACTATTGTTCAGTCTACATCAATGTGTAAAGAGATAGATGTCAACGGCGAAACTGCATGTTATTCCATTTTAAACCAAAAGCGAAAAAAACTTCACGTAATTCAAAAATTTCTATAACTTAAATTAATCAAAAATGTCTATAAATTCAAAAACAGCCAATTGATTTCAAGTCTATAAATCAACTTTTGTGTGCAGTTATTAAAAATGTAAAAAAAAAAAAACAAAAGTTGAATGAATTGAATAAATGGGTTTTAAATTATTCATTGATTTTGTAATTTATATCTCACTCTTTGCGCTGATAGTGACACCTTTTTAAAGCGAAATAACTTTGTTATTGCCTAAGTAACCATACAAGATATACAATAAAACACCAATAATATGGATCAAGTTCACATTGGTTTATGACATTATTGTTCTTTCTTTGTCAAACAAATCGCGATTTTTCTGTTCACACTATTTTTCAGAATTTGAATTTAAAAATTCTTAACTAAATACCAAGTTTCATCCGTGGAAAATATTATTTAATATTTAGTAGAAAAACGTTTAAAAACCTTCTTCTTAAATCTAAATCAGTTTTTAGTAGATATTAACAGGATCTGGCGTAAATAATTGACTGAGATTCGTATTTTTTTTAAGACAAAACACTATTATTGGCAAACTATGTTCATCAATCCAAGAGATCAAAAGGAAGGCAATGTAAACCACTGCAACTAGTGTTTAATGGTATCTATAGTTTTCTTCGAAGAATGTTACAATTTAAAAATGATATTATGTTATAATTACAGTGAATGCAATTATTGTTGTCAAACAACGGTCCGAGGTCTTCTTGCAATAAGATCTATTTGTATGTATTTACTTTCATTTCTTTTTCTAGGCTAATAAAATTCCTGTACGTAAAGATATATTTAAAAAAAATAAAAATGAAAATGTAAACCATAACTCCGGACGTAGATGCTGCTATATATAAAAAGGAAATTTTATTATGGTATCTAATATCTAAAGAATAGATCATTTAGCATATATTTACCATATGACACTACGAATATCTTGATTTCAAATGAGTCCAGGTGTAAAATGGCATTGTCGGTGCTATTTTTCAATTGCAAAATATTGAAAATTATGCAGTCAATGCACTTTAAAGAAAATATTTTTTTAAGTGAAAATCATAATTTCGGATGGACCTATTACTATATATGAAAAGGCATTAAAAGAATAGATAACATACGACACCTTAAACATCCAGATTTCAAAAGAGTTCATGTATAAAGCGGATCTATTTATACTATTTCGTAAATGTGAAACATTGAGAGTTATGCGATGAATATATGTTTAAAAAAAGCGAAAGAACTTACATCCAAAATCTTTTCCTTCAACTAACTTGAACTAACATGGCATAAAAATTGTAAAAAACTGGACTAATTATGGACTTCTTAATTATCCATCGACAAGATTTTTTTAATCACAGGTTGAATTAAATTTTAGATCAATATCT
This sequence comes from Glossina brevipalpis, assembly GCA_000671755.1. Classification (NCBI taxonomy): domain Eukaryota; kingdom Metazoa; phylum Arthropoda; class Insecta; order Diptera; family Glossinidae; genus Glossina; species Glossina brevipalpis. Next base: position 804,602 of record KK351123.1, on the reverse strand, counting down.
GGCGAATACTGTAAGTTACATAAGTTTTTCGGTTAATGCGAATCGTATCCACTCTGTTGCTTTAATAATAAATAAATTTCAAAGTGATCCTAAATGTAATATAAATGAAACCTTGCTCTCAGCTTCTCTATTCTAAAAATATTTGTAGATTTGTAAAAAAACGTTAGAAGAAATTGTAGACCGTTCAGTCAAAGTCGAAGCAATCAAATAAGAATATTTTGAAGGTAATTAAATATATTTTTAAGATTCAAAAGTTTAACAACAAGAGAGAAGCAATTATACGTTTTCAATTAGCGTTCATAAAAAATTAAAAAAACAAAATTTATTTAAAATTATTTAACAATAAATTTAAAAATAAAAACGTGCTCAAAAATGAACAAATAATTGCTCGTATTAATCAAAAATCGACAAATGATTGCTCGTATTAACTGGAAAGGAATGAATGATTGCTCATATTAATCGGAAAGGAATGAATGATTGCTCGTATTAATCGGAAAAGAACGGATTATTGCTCGTATTAATCGGAAAAGAACAAATTATTGCTCGTATTAATCGGAAAAGAACGAATGATTGCTCGCAATAATCGAAAATGAACTAAAGGTTATTCAAGCTAATCATCATAGACGAATACTTTTCTAGAAAAAGCCCTTCAAAGATAAAGTAAAGAAAAAAAGAAATTTAAGAAATGCGGGATCAATTTAAGATTAAAAAAACGTATTATATATTAAGAACACTTGATTCCTTCCATTAAGAAATTTTTTTTCAAGCTAATGGAACATTTTTATAGAGAGAAGGGCTTTATTCTCAGTCGTAGAATGACTTTATTATTGTTGTTTTTAATTCTTTAGTGATTTTTCTGTAACATATATTTCAAAATTTGTTTCAAAAATTCACTTTCGATTATATTCAATCCCAATAAGTGAATTTTGAATTATAAATACATTTGGCAACTTTATTCTCTCTATTTCTACTTATGCCGAAACATGTGTTTTAACAACACGATGCAATCTGCCAGACAAACAGCAAAAAGGATCAATTTATCAGAAACAAAGCTCATTAAGTGTTAAGTGCACTTAATTATAACTGAGAGAAAATTTTTCCCAATTCAAAACTTGCTTTACACTCACACATGTTCATATTGAGACGAATGACTTTAGAGGTATAAATTTTAGCCTTTAAAGTAGTAATGTTGCAAAATCAAAAACAGAAAAAATTAAAAAAAACAAAAAACATCCGCAATTAGTATTTACAGGTTCGACCTAAGCCTTATTTCTTGAATAATAATTTACACAACAACGTCTGTCCATAGTTAATGATTAACACTTTGATTATATTTATGAACATTTCACGTTGATTACACAATTGCAACAAGTTAACGCCTTCTGAAGTGAACATTTGGAGACTGAGAAAAAAAGTGGGCAGAATAAAAAAAGAAAAAAAAAACAAAGTCAACTTGAAAAGGTGCATTTACTATGCCTGTGTGTTCGAAATTATAGATTTCTAACCTGTACGTTAAACTCTATATTAAGTAATTGAAGTAAAATGATATGTATAAACACGCAATTTGTAACAGCAATCAAAACTGCAATAAATACCAAAAAGCCAAATTAATAACAGCAAATATAGGTAAACACCTAAGCAGGCTGGGAACTACGCTACAATCATTAAATGCTTTAAAAAAAGATTTTTTTTAAAAAATTAAATAAATCTTTATTTGAGAATAAATAAAAACAAAACGAAAGCAAAAGAGCTAAAAAAAAAAAAAATTTAAATGAAAAGGAAAAGGAAAACAATAATTTAAAAAAAAAAATCTATTTTAATAACACAAATATTCGCAGATAGCGTTCACTTCGTTGACATTTGTATAGAAATCTGAACGTGTGTATCGATCAAAATTTATTACAAAAATGCTTTTTGGACTAGTTTAAGCTTAATGTCGAATTTATTTCAATTTTCAAGTTTTATTATTAACAAAAATTAACAAAAATGGTATAAAAACACAAGTTGACAGATTGACAAAAAATAGCAAAAAAAAAAAAAGAAAAAAAAAATTAAATAAACAAAATAAATTAAATAACATTTACACACGCACACTTACATAAATGGTAAAGTGGTAAAAAATATTGCAAACATCCACACATTTAATAAATAACACACAAATAAATTGAAAATATATATAAATTTAACGAAAACAAGTTGTAATTAAAAACTCAACATGTATTGAAAGCGACATAAATAATTTTTTTGGAGATAAGTTTTGTTTCATTTTTATTTCATTTAATCTTAATCATATTAGGTTATTAAAAGCGAAACAAATTCGCTGTGGGGATACTTTTCAATAAAATTCATTTCAAATATATTTGAGTTTTTCATCGAAATATTCGTCATCTGTGTAAATGAAACAATCACAAATTAATCGCAAAACTGTTCCATTTCTAAGAGCGCTCCCTAAACGTTTTGTTTGATGGATAACTTCAAGATGACGAAGAGCACTTTCGCGGATAATTGTAATATACTGTGATTCTATTGTGATTCTAATTTCAGTTAAACACAAATTTCTTCAAATCACCCTCAGTTATTCGATTACGGTTGTCATCATTACAAATTTGAACAATTAATTTGGAAATTATAAATAATCGGTTGCTTTCACGGCTAAAGACCCAACCCAGACCCCAGAAGGATGGTGGTATTTTCATTTTGTCACTTTCTTTGCAACACTTAGAAGAAATATTTCAAAGAACCCACAATAATCTTAATCAGCATCAAATTCAGACACGATTTAAGCATGTCCGTCTGCGCGTAGGTCTGTTAGTCTACCCATCAGTCAGTCTGTTTATTTGTGCGATGTCCATGTCCGAGACCATTTTCTCGACCCTAAACATTAAAATATCTGAATGAAATTTGCCAAAAACATAGAAAGCTCTTTCAGATACGTTGGTTTTGAACCCGAAACAAATCGGTCCCAGGTTACGCCTACTGTATAAAATAACCTGAAAGTACTTTTGCTTTTTCCACTAGTCATAGACTAGAAAATACTGATGTTTTTTCCACTAGTCATAGACTATTAAAATAAAAATTTCCACGTTATTCCATAAAATGGACAAAAATTGTCACGCTCGCCTATTAAAATTTAGTTTTTTTTAACCTTTTTTAAAGATAAAGGATATTCGGCACAACCGATTATAATTTTTTTATTCGTTTTTATTGTTTTTTTTTTTGGATTTAAAGTAGGCGTGTACTAAGCCAATGAGATATAGTGATAGTTTATATAACTGTGATTTTAAAACCAAAATAATTTTTATATTTATTGATTTTTAATTCTCTGCCTCCGTACTGTGTTTACAGTGAAAATAATTTCAGTGATTTTGTCACATCATTTCATTCGAAATCACCAGTCTTAACAGGGTTGCATTCAAATCATTAAGTGATTAATTTCGATGTATCAATGTATACTCTAAAGGATAGTGTGAAAAGAAAGAAACTTAAACTTTTTTTTAATTTAAAGAACAAACCGCTTACACTCTAACTATTTCTATAATTTTAATTAGACGACATGGACGCCACTTTAACCGTTTTTATGCAATAATTTTGTTTTCTCTTTCATTTGGTTTGCTAAGGAGCACTTATTTTTTTATTTATTTATTTACGTATTTTTTCTTTTCGTGGAGAACAAATGAATAATAGAAAAGTCGACATAGCTGGATTTCGGCTACAAATTTGGCAACAAAAAAAATAAATAAATAAATAAAACAGAGAGATCATCTGTTTCAAGGAAAGTTCATTGAAATCGTTGTTTTTTTTTTATTGTTTTTTTAGTAATTGACTTTGACTTTGACAAAATTTTGATTAATTGCCTCATGTTAATGTTCAAATTATGGAAATGCCAGGAGTCATTAAAATCACCCTCAGTGTAAACAGACGGTTCGGACACTTTGGTATACACGAGATATATGCTTCTGTAAATATTACAACTTAAATGGGAAAAATTAATACCTCACTTAAAAGCCGATAGCGGGCTACGGAAATGAGAAAATAAAAATAAATAAAATGAAAATAATAATAACGGGAAAAAAAGGAAAATAAACAAATATTGAAAATTGATTAATTTTCTGGTTCATTTGAAAGGATTTCATTTAATCATTTTAACGAAAATTGAAATTGTGAACGAATTCTACTCACATTAGAAAAATACCAATACTGTCTATGTTATGTTATATTCGATTAAAGATTCAGAAAACTCGCAATTCGTGTAAATAAATTCTTGAATACTCTTAATAGTCATATTTGCATTAAACTATCTCACATGATCTCTTTTCAGGTTCATTATCTTTTATAACTTTTCTTTCTTTTTTTAAGAAAGTGGCTTACATCTATTGTCTTAAATGAGTTCAGTTTATCTGAAGTTCAAGTCAATCTAGAAAATATTATCCAAAATCTAATATTTCTTTCTTTTTTTCTTCAAAGGCCTCAAATACCTATTTTTAGGTATTGCGAAGAAAAACACCAAAGTAGTAAAGTTTATCCTCCATTCGCCAGTAAAAAAAAGTTGTAAATTATACTAAAATCCTTACTAACAACTGTTGATAGTTTTTTTTGTCCAAAATGTCAAATTACTTTTGCCGCCCACGTTCAATGATAGTAAAAAAGTAAAGCACAAAGAAAAGAAAATAAGAAAATTAAATACGGTTTTGACCAAAAAAAGGCAATTTTTCCCCTTTAAAAAACAGAGCGTTCTCAGACCCTCATTTGTGTGTGCTTTCGTATTTTTTGATCGGTTTCACCCACTTTAATATTTTTGCGAATGAAGAAATCTTCCACAAAGAACACCGGAGGGACGGACGAGCGGACAGATATATCTAAGCTGATTCTAAACCGTACTGCTGAACTACAATTTAAGTTTTCTCTAGGATCTCAAAAGTTTCAAAGCTTTTGTAAACATCCATCTTCCATCATCTCTATCCTTATTAGATACTATCAAGTTAAATAAAAATTATATCCTCTTTCAGAAACATCTGGGGTACTGGGGTACTGGAAAGCAATAAATAAAGATTAGAAAACTTTTGGCTAATTGCTGTCTTAGCTGAATATTTAGATGGACTCGTTCAAATATTAGATTCATATCTGCTCTAAATTCTAATCCATTGAAAAATATATTTAAAAAATTTTTTATGGATTTTTGGCATGTCTTTAATAATTATAAGCGGACGTCTTCTTATATTCAAAACTGATCAGTTGATCTAGGTCTAGAGAATATATGCTATATTTTTACTTCTTATCTCAGTATTGGGAGACTTTTGTAAGTTTGAACAAAAAGTGATGGATAGTAGTTCGGTTACTCTTTCAATATTAAGTGATTTTTTTCATATTATACGAACTTGACATGCTTGGTACAATTTTTCAATCGTATCTTTCTGCTTATTATTAAAGCGCTAAATCAGTTATATGTTATTTTTAGCAATCAAGACGCTTAAGCGCATTTTGGATACCAAAAACGTATCTTTTAGAAATTTTTCGTATTAATAATTAAAACTTTTATAAGAAAAGTTAGAGAAGGAGTTTAATTTAATTCACACACACATGTACCCATAATACACATTAAATATTTCTCCAATTTATATGGGAACTTATACAATATACGGTTATTTAAGCTTTTCGTGTGTTAAAAATCGTTTCAATTTTTTAAATGATTTTAATCAAACCATACCCATTTGCATCCATTTTCACAACTGACATGAGAACTTATATGTGAAGGTTAGCAAAGGCTTAGTTAAAAGACGCTTCATAAAAGACGAACAAATTTTAATTTTGTGTTATTTTTTAACCCATCAAAGGTATATCTAAAGATTATGAACGTATCGACCAAAACATTATTGTCCCATCCTGCGATATTAGCAACGAGGAAGAGAAACGCAAACTTAGTGAGGGCTAAGAGAAAAAAATGTAAACATAAAAGAAACATAGAAAATAAATATGATTAACGTGTTGCTTGTTAGAAAAACAATCCAACAACTAACAAAGTTTATAAAATCAAAAAAAAAAAAAAAAGCAATCAACAGGAGCAAGAGAAACAGGCACCTTTGAATATCTAAATCACCATAACCCTCAGAAATGCCCAAAAATCAAAACTAAAGTACGTAAAAAACTGTTAGAAAGAGTATCAAGAAGAGTAAAAGCTTTTCTACCCCTAGCTCTTGATAGCGAATAAAAAGACACAGAGAGAGAAAGAGAAAAAAAGACAAAGAAATTGAGAGTGAAAAAATAATTCTTTTTGAAACGAAACTCACCACTCTGCTGATTCTATTGACTCTGTGGGACTCAGGAAAATTTTCACAACAACGTTACGGATTGTGGAGCTAATCGGACGTGCAGTAAGAACGTCCATAACGCAAATAAAACGTGAATGCTTAAGAAAAAGAATATATATATATATGTATATATATATAAATATATTTAAAAAAGTAATAAATCCCAACAAATGTATGCAAAAAAAAAACAAACAAACAAAATAGAACAATAAAAACAACAAATAAAATCAATCAATTTGAAGAAATGTGTAAAAACATATAAAAAATCTCGTTATTCGAAGAAAATAAATAATCTATAATAGAAATCAAAATTATTTAATTAATAAAAAATTTTACAAAAATAAATTTTATTTTAATATTTTTTTTTTTTTCAATTTTTCAAATAATTTACATTTACATAACAAGAGAAAAACATAATTAAGAAAAGATTTGCGTGCGGTTTAAAAAAATACATCAAAAAAGAAAAAAAATAATAATAAAAAAGAATACAAAGAAACCCTTTCTGTGTTAACGAAAAGCTGCTTGGTGTGTGTTTGCAGGCCAGGCATATACATAATCAACTTCGATGGTTATAAAACTGTTGCATTTACCTTTTGTTGTTACCTTTTGTCATTCTAGATAGAAAACAACATGCAAGTGAAATAGTTCGTGACTATTGCATGAACAAGTAAAACAGAAAAAAAAAACGAAAAAACAACCCTTCACCGATTACCTCTACATAGGAAATATTTTTCATACCTTCTCACATAGACTTTAGAACCTGTTCTTTTTTTTTTTTTTTTTTCTTTTATACGCTCTTTTCAAATGTTCTTTTCATTTTTTTTCCATTATTAGAATTACAACGAGTTCTCCGAGTTTCATACTCATGCCATATAACGCCAATCACAGGTATATCCCATTAAATGAAGACGTCTGTCACAGTTTCCATGTGTT